>CALNHX010003670.1:0-144055 GCA_940337035.1 Agriotes lineatus
ATTACACATATCACTGGAATTATTAACACTAGTAACAGCAATTTCTTTATACAATAATTCACCGTCGTGTGTTGTCAGCGTTGTGAAAGTTGTTACTTTTGCAACAGAATTGTTACTTTTCCTCTTAGTTGGATACTTTATTACTATAAGTATCATTTTTGTTACTTTTGTCTTTAAACTAAAAACTTAGAAATTTGGTACTGATTTATCGACTACCGACTAGAGTGGCGCTTTCTATACTCAGGGGTAATATAATCAGTAGTATGCCTATTATTATCGATGATTTTTTTATGAATATTATGAGTTACTAGCGGACCGACAGACGTTGTCCTGCCCGCTGCCTGCTATTAGCGGTTTCAACAAACGTTTTTTTCGATATTCGAATTTTCGATTTTTTCATTGTAAAAAATATTGAGGGCGGGTGAAATTTTGGGGTCATATGTTCTGATATGCGAGAAAATCGTTAATTTTTTTTTTAATTTCGTCAAAAATTCAAAACTGAAATTTCTAGAACCCGATTGCAGCGCCACCTACCGGGTCCAATTGTGAATCTAAACCATCCAGGGACCCACTCAAACACACACAAAAAATGTCATCAAAATTGGTCCAGCCGTTTAGGAGTTCAGTCACATACACATGCACAGAAGAATTTTACAATGAGTCCAGAAAGTCTTGCACAAATTCATTTAAAATTCAGATATTTCATTATCTGAAAACGCTCGAACATGTCAATTAGTATTTTTAGTTGCGCATTTTTTAAAGTAAAAAGTTAGTATACAGGGTGTCCCAGGTAAGAGATATGACGTCATGTAGGTTTTTTAAATGGAACACCCTCTATATTGCACCATTTTCGAATTCTACGTTAAAAACTGAACATTTTTTGTATAACCAACTATATCTCTGAATTCAGTGGTTTTCGAAATATTGACGATGTTCCAGCGTTTTCCGATAATGAAATATCTGAATTTTAAATGAATTTGTGCGAGACTTTATGGACTCGTTGTATATATATTGTAATGGAATGGCAGCACCACGTTGGGCGACCATAAATATGGAATGGTGGCTTGGCTTATTGTATTTTTACAAGCCCCACAGTTAGTTGCTTCATAATGATGTAAAAGCTAATAATTTAATTAAGTAATATTACCTCTACTATTTTCTTTCAAATTAACTGATTTAATTTGAAATTTTATATATTATTCTGTTTCTAGTTGTCTGTTCTTTGATATTTTATAATGACTTTTAATTATTGACTGCTACTAAATGTCAGTTTGACTTTAAGCAACTATCAAACAATAATCAAACCAAAAATGACAAATATTCTTTCTACTCACAAATCAATGACTCAATTCACTAAGTAAGTACTGTGTTATATCTATTTCACTCATTTAATTGTTTTTATTCAATATTCTTCTATAGAACTAATTAAAACCAACCTGAATTCCTCTTATTTTCACTGCTAGTCACCTCAAAACACTACTGCTCCTGACGTTCACACTCAACTTCTTGACAGACCAGCCTCGATGCTCCTCCACCCGTCCAACAAACTCCAACCTGTTAAAACCCTGGCTGCTTGCAGATATGGTCCTGTTCCTTACACTCTTGTATGCTACTGTCAACCTAACAGCTTCCTGGTAAGTTCCACTAACAGATGGTACCCAAACTAATCTTCTATTTTCCCCAGCTCCTACTTTGTAGTAATCAACCAAATAGAACAATCCAAATCAATCAGTCACATCAGCAACTCCCGTCAAATGATCGACTCGGCCCTCCATACAATCACCAATCCAGTAATTAATATAAATTATTCCTTGTATGTATTAAATCATCCAATTCATATTATTCATATTATTATATTCTTATTTGTATCTAATAAACCATATTTCATAAATTGTCTCAAATTTAACTTCCATTACTCAATTTCAACTTAACAAACAATCTTATTCAAATTTTTTCTAAATTTGATAGTATTAATCTACCAAATTTATTTATTTTAATTTTTATTTAATAACTGACCTTTGTGTATCATAATAATATAAAGATAATCCCAAAGCTGAAAATACGAGTCCACAGGACGAGTTGTATTTTCATGCATTGGGATTCTAACGAAATGATATTCTTAAAAAAGTATAGATTACTAGGCACACTACGAATTATATGTATTTACGAAGAGAATATAATGACTTAAAATATATGGAAGAGGGAGTGTAATACTATTTTATTACTTGAGTATCACTGCTAATGATCAATGATTGTCCGAAATCCATTTTTGTAGCTTTTTATGTTAAAACGCACGACCTAACCTCGCAAAATCAGCTGACGTATCTAAATTAAGTCATTTGACCCGTGAAACAAAACCAAGTTAGCTCGTACCAAATCGAAAATCGCGAGTCGCTATATTATCAGTATGGTAGAGGGTCCTATTGGTCAATATCTTAAATTTAAGAGATGATGATTGGCTCAACATTTAAGGAATTATATTCTCACTGTAATATCAACAGGATTGAATCAGTGAAATGTTTACAGTTCCAGTTTAGTTATTTGACCCTAGAGGGCGTTAAGACAGTTGACTGGTTTGACAGTATTCACTTGTATAAATAATATTCAATTATGGGGTTAAAGTTTAAAGAAAGTCATGGACAGGTATTATTTTGTATTTTCTAAATTTAACAGCAACTATTTATTTAAATTGTAGGTAGATTGTAGTTAAAAAACCGAATGTAAATAACCAACAGCAAGTACAAAATGATGGCATCAGAAATTGTGAAAAATTCTACAGCTTCCACAGATGAAATTGTTAAAAACCCTGTTACTGTTGCTACTTACAACGTGGAGAACAATGACAATAACATTAGCAGTGATGAAAATAAAACTGTTGAGACCCAGCAGCAAATAAAACACAAGAAAAATTATAAGCGGAAATATCGAGAAGAACGCAAGAAAAAAAAATGGTAAACTGTTAGGAACAAATGGAAAAGAAAGAAACACTGTGTTTATCACGCAATATAATTATATCCGGTGGACTAACACACATTGAACGTCACAGCAAAACATTAAAACATCGCAATAAGCTGAGAGCTTCTGAAACTGCATTGAAGATTGATGAGATGGTACTCTCTACTGCAGAACACAACTTACCTTTTGTATTACTTGATCATTAAGGGAAGTTTTAGCTCATGCTTGTACAGATTCAGATGTAGCAAAGAAAGTAAAAATGAATTGATTCAAAGGTACTCATATTTGCAAAGATATTGGCAAAATAAAGTTTATCTTAGATTGGAATGATTTCAATAATTGTTTTTTCTGAATTATTATTGATGAAACGAATAATGTTAGTATTTCTAAGTGTCTTGTAATTGTTGTAACGTACTTTAGTCATAACCAAAACATGGAAAGATTTTTAGGTTTAATTCATGTAAAAGACTCGACAGCAGCAGGTTTATTTACTAGTATTATGTCTTTTCCCACAGAAAATAATTAAACTGTAAAAAAATTCTGATGGTCAATATAAATAGTGTCCAAACAAGATTTAAAGCTGTGGTACCACATTTATGTTTTAAGTTGTTTGTGCCATTCTTTTAACTTACGCTCATCAGCCGCTTGTGCAAAAATGTCCAAAAATGTGAAGCACCTCGCAAGAGACATTTATAACTATTTTTCAAATAGTGCTGTTAGACTTATTCATTAAAAGACTGTCAAGCTTTTTTAAATGTGAACCTAATAAGATTTTACGCTTGAGCCAGACGCAGTGGCTATCACTACAGGCAGTAGTTGTTGATCGCATTTTGGAGCAATATAATGCACTAATTAATTTTTTTACCGATGAAACGTCCAAAAAAGATAATCTAAATCAGTGTAGTCAAATTTTAGCTGCATTGAAAAACCCGGTGTTTAAATTATACTTTATTTTCTTACCCAATGTTTTAGGTCTTATCAATAAATTAAACCTGAGTTTCAATGGGCAAAGTTAAAACTTCATGTTCTGTTGAATAGGATTTCTACTTTGTACAAAGTTAAAAAAACTTGTAAAAAATGAATACTTTAATAACATCATTCACTTAGGAAATATTAATGTGAATGATCCACATATCGACGGTGAAAATGTAGTAACTCGTAAGTAGCAAAATATAAATTTTACAGGAGAGACAAAAAACTACTTTAAATAAACGAAACTTATACGGTGAGTAATTTTTGTACAAGATGTTAAAAATCAAGTACTTTGCACAATGAAGTTCATTAACAGAAGAAATTTGTTTAATTTAAGAAAAAAGTGTTACATACGAGGTACTGCTTTTTTTATATTACAGGTATGAGGTAATGGTTCATAATTTTTAAGTGGAGTGAAATAAACAAAAACCAAATAAATGATGACAAATACAAAACTTTAAGTACAGAAACATAAACGCATTCTGCTTAGAAAACAAGTGTTATTTCTATAATAAATAAACAAATAACATTCTGTAAGTTGTAAACACTCAAACTTAATCATTTTATTATTATAATACGCTTAGAAAATACGCCCTCCAGCTTTGCTGTCGGGACATATTTTCATCGAAATCCAGCCGGTAGTGCAATCTGACCAGCATTATCGGCAAGTCACTATGCACTTAATACATTACTGTTGATAACTTTGCTGCCTGCACGTCCATTGTTATGACGTGACATGTTCCTTCCATGTTCCTTCCAATGACTTCTGCTTATGCTTTTCCTTTCATTCTAGCACGATCTTTTTCTATTAGATGTCATATTCGCCGTACGTGAAGTTGTTGTTTTTATATTTGAATCATACGTCGCACCGGTCTTTCGTGGTCTAAAAATAAATATTTTAATTTCTTCCATCACCGTAGTCAAGTAGTATTACAAATATGGACAAATTAGATCGTGCAAAGCGTAAAGTGTTTGAAACGGATAATGATTTAAATGCAAGTCAAGCTGTTGCCCAAGATCCAAAAAAAAACATTGTCAGGTAAACGAAAAGTATTTGAAATAAAAGAGAAAACTTCCAGAAAAAGAAATCCAGAGACTGGAAGAAAGCAAAATCAGCATCTGCCAGACAAAAGGGTGAAAGTTATTTATCACAAACTGGAACGGTAATCCCCGCAAAAAAAGTAATTTGGGTATGTTGTGCAAGAAAATTGTAGGCTTAAGTGCAATGAAAATTTTGATGAGGATGCAAGAAAGAATATTTCCATAAGTACTATCGACTTGACGATAAATTCAAAAAACGTGTTACTCTTTAAAAGCATTCTTCTTAACCAAGTCAAACGTCATAGAGTCCGTGCCAAAAGAATGAAAGTCTTCCTTTAAATACGTGTACTTACATACGGACAGAAACAAAATTCCTTGTTGTAAAACGGCATTATGTTCAATATACCAGTTCAGTAATAAAACAGTTGATTTGATTCAACAAAACCTTAAGTCAGGAGAGTCAGCACCCACCCCTAATAAAAGGGGTAAACACACAAATAGACCACACAAAATACCTAATAATGTAGTTGAGTATGTAATTAATCATATTAAAAAATCAGAAGCCTCGCAGTATTCTCGAAATATTAACCACATAAGATGTTTTTTATCGCCCTTACTAAAGTAAATATAATGTGCAAGTTGTATATAGAAGACTGTCAGAATAATAAACTTCCAGACATTTTTTTCATAAAAATATGTTCCTATAGAAACAGTTTCGACTTTCGATTTAATTTATCGTTTGGTTTGCCAAGGAGCGATACGTGTTCCACGTGTGATGCTGGAATAGGGAACGACGTACACAAAGAAAATTATAAACTAGCATTTGAACAACAGTAACGTGATAGAGAAAAGGGTTTGCATGCTGATAACATTTGTTATCTTACGATGGACCTACAACAAACCATGCCACTACCAAAATTAAGCACTTCTAAAGCGTTTTATTTAAGGCAAATCTGGTTCTACAATTTTGGAATCCATACCGTAAAAAAATCTGGAAATAAGGCTCTTTTCTTTACGTGGACAGAAGACGTTGCCAGCAGACGCAGCACTGAAATAGCCATTTGCTTACACACATTTGCTCAAATCTATAACGAACATTTTGATGACAAAATTGATCATTTACTTATTTGGTCAGATTCTTGTGCTGGTCGAAACAAAAATTTCCATTTGATCACGCTTTACCAGTTGTTATTATTAAAGGGCTGTTTCAAATCGATTAACCACAAATTACCGGAAGTCGGCATTCTTACCTAGATTCTGACAGGGATTTTAGTAGGATCGAAAAAATACTTAGAAAACATAAAAATATTTATATTCCCGAGCAATATCGAGACATTATAAGTAAAGCTGATAATTATATGCACTCAAATGTTCGAAAATATGCGCATATATATGCAGATATTTTGTTGAGTATATGCACCCAAAGTTTATAATAGATGCACATAATACGCTCTAATTTTTTGTAAATAACTAGGAGTTTTCTAAATAATGCAAAAATGTTAATTATTTGTATAAGAATATTTATTTTTCTAATCTTTATTCAAAGACGTCATTCATTTTAACGTTTGACTATATAAACATGGACTACCAACGCCAACTTTACGTTGTAAGCAACATTAAAATGAGATTTCCCCTAACGCCACCAGACTATTATTCACACAACATTCGTGAAATGGATTCTATGTTGGTTGATTCCTTATACATTGTTTCTACAGGAAAAGTGGGGTGCTGGCAGTCTATGTTTATATAGTCAAAGATTTAACAGAGACGCGCACTGCATTCCAGCTGCAGGAAGTAAAAGTATATATCTCAGTTGCACATAAAATTTATTAATAAATTAATGAAATAGTCAATTTTACAAAAAAATCTCAAAAAGTACATACATTACAAATTATTGCTAAATATAACCAAATATGCAAAAATCCAGAAAGTATGCTCAAAATCGTATAAATATGCAAACTGAAACTTGGCTTAAACGATTTGTTTTCACATAATTAGTATACATATGCAAAAAGTTTCGTCGGCTATCAATTATAGAAAATATGCATTTGCATATAATATCAGCTTTATTATAAGAAGCAGTAACAAAGGTACTGGCGTAATATACATGAGCATCACTTTAAAGAAATCGATGAGACTGCAGTAAAACTACATCTTTATACAAAAAAAAAGTAAATTTTCGAGTGTTTTTTTAGTGTTATCACGTATTTTTGTTATTATTTTCACGAATTGTATTTAAAACCTGAGTTATTTTCATTAAATATTTAAATTAAAAGTGTTTAGTGTTTGTTTCGAGTCATAAGCCGTGTTAATTTACAAAAATACTATAAAAATCAAACTCAAAAAGCAATTAAAACAAATAAACAAGAACAGTAATTAAAATTAGTGCTACAGGTGACTTTCGTAGTGCATATATCATACAAGGAAAGTGGTGTGTGAATTGGAGGTGCGACGCTTAGCCATTTTGGCCAATTCGCAAACGCCTAAAGCCACATCAACTGCCGCATCCCTTTGTATAAGCAGCGAACGTCGTCCATTAGCCCCGAGCGTTGCTGAGCCAGGGTTGCGCAAAAGCAAACTGCTTTCATTTTCAACCCCAGTGAGCTGCTCGCTACTGTTAGACAAGGAACACGTCATCCCATTCCCGCTACAGTGGAACTGCCGCCGCATCGTGCGATTGTTCACGAAAAAGGTTGTGAACTTGACCGCGAGTAACACAGAATTTAAGGGTAAGTCAAGCTGCCGGGTTTGTTTACCATTCGGTGGTTGTAAACTGTAAACAAGTGATACTGTGTACGCAAAACGAACAGTGTACAGACATTTCGACAAACAGGTCGCGTGTGCGTTCGCCGTCTATGTAATTATTGTTGTGATATTGACAAATGCACAAAGACAATTGACACAGTGTCGCGTCTTTGCTTATTAATTAACTATCTACGCAAAAGGAACATTGTACAGACATTTCGACAAGCAGGTCGCGTCTGCGTTCGCCGTATAATAGACTGTTGTGATATTGACAAATGCAAAAAGACAATTGACACAGTGTCGCGTCTTTGCTTATTAATTAACTATATACGCCAAAGGAACATTCTACAGACATTTCGACAATCACTCCGCGTCTGCGTTCGCGGTATATTATTGTTGTGATATTGACAAATACACAAAGACAATTGACACAGTGTCGCGTCTTTGCATATTACGTTGATTTTAAACACTATTAACTTTGTTTATAGACATTAACGTAAGATTATTTACGAACTTTTCTGTGAATGTCAGGAAGTAAACGACTGCAGTATAAAAATCGTGATAAAACACATAAATCTCAAGTTGCGTTCGTTTCTACGGCCGGAGATATGAGTTCCACGGTGGTTCAAATGACTACGGAACAGTTACAACAACTGCTTGCCGGTGTACAAACAAAAATTAACGAACAATTACAACAAATTCAATTAGATGTGCAACATTTACGAACGCAATCCGCTACCCGCGAATCCACAGTAACTACATCAAAAAGAAGCTTTGCAAAATGCTTATCTAGGTTTTCGGGAACTGCATGCGACGATGTAGCTGCGTTTATAGATGCTGTGAACACATAAAGAATGTGTGGATGTGTCCGAAGAAAACGCATTGCGCGGGCTAACGATGCTTTTAACGAGCGAAGCTGCTACATGGTGGCAAGGTATAAAATCGTCGATTAAAACATGGGAAGAAGCCACTACAGCGTTAGAACATTCTTATGGACCGGGAAAACCAGCATATCAGATATATCGGGATTTATTTGCCAACGAACAAGACGATAAAACGTCCACAGATATTTTTGTCAGTCGCGCAAGAACCATGTTTTCACAATTGAAGGAAGCGCCTACTGTAAGCATTCACCTGAACATGATCTATGGGCTACTTCACCGCAGAATACGGAAAAGAGTCAAACGCGAAGATGCGAAGACCTTTGACGATCTTCTCACTTTAGCTCACGAGTCTGAACGCACCATACAAGAAGCTGATGCAAAAAGGGTTACGCCCACACAGGAAGCTATGCGACACACAAAAGATCGCCCGCGTTGTGTTTTCTGTAGAAATTTCGGTCACACAGTCGAAGAATGCCAGAAGAAAATGCGAAAAGATACAAAGCGATCAGCGCCAGAGAAAACAAGTCCAAGCACATCGACAATAAGATGTTGCGGTTGCGGTGCTGCTGCAATAATTCGCTCCAATTGTACTACATGCAACGGCTCTTCGACGTCAAAAAGGGCCACAAACCTTACAACGACGGCCCTAAATTACACAACAGTGATGGGGACTACCACTGAAAATGGATGCGCAAGGCCATTACTACCTTTAGAGCTTTTTGGACGAACAGGTGTGGCGTACGCTGACTCCGGAGCCCAAGCTAGTATCGGAGGACATCGGGTGTTAGAATACCTGCAGACACTGGATTACCCTATGACGGCTGAAAGGAGGACACTCGCGTTTGCCGACGGAATAGCTCGGCAAGAGGATGTGCTGATTGCCAAGGTACCAATTTATATTGAGGATCGTACCGTGCAGACATCCTTAATAATGCTACCACGCCTAGAGACGAACCGCAGGCTTCTAGGTATAGAATTTCTGCAAGCTGCTGCCATCGTGATAAATCATGGGAAACACAGTTGGCACTTCGCCGATCAACTGGATCAGCAGGTCCAATATGCAGAAGACGAAACTTCCACCCAGAATGGGAACATTTTCGTGCAAGAAGCTAGTGTCACTGAGGTCGAACTTCGAGAAGAGGAAGGGACGTTTCGGCCAGGGAGAGGCCCTCCTCCTTATGCAGAGCATTCCATTGACAGTGGTGATCATCAACCTGTAGCAGTGCCCGCGTATAGCCTGAATCCCGCAAAAAGGGAACTCCTCAAGAAGGAACTGGATCAGATGTGGGCAGATGATGTAATAGAGGAATGCGAATCTCCTAGGGATCCTGGTAATGGTTCCAAAGAGGAAACGACGACGCCTGCGAAAGAATCCATCCCAACAGAAAGGACCTGACGTACTGCGAGACGTTTACTACGTCAGGAGGGGGAGACTGTAGCAGAATATTAACCTGCCCATATGCAGAACAGCCTTCTCACGCCCTCGGACTTGAGACACCCCAATTAGAAAAAGTGCGCAAGGGTAGTAGATTTTAAGAAACACACACTTGTGACCGGGAATCCGAAAAGTGACAGTGTCGCGTCTCCGCGTCGGTTTTGTTTTAATTAGTTTTTAGAGTTATCAATTTTTGTTATTATTTTCACGAATTGTATTTAAAACCTGAGTTATTTTCATTAAATATTTAAATTAAAAGTGTTTAGTGTTTGTTTTGAGTCATATATGCTAAAAACTTTATTTTTTACGGGAATGTACATATGCTCAGGGAATGAGCACGTTGATCGCATGACGGAAGAACGAATTGTGAAAATAACAAGGGATAAATCACCATCAGGATGAAGGAACATCGGAAGACCTCGAAAACGATGGAGTGACAACCTTCCAAACGACTAAATGGAGGCAAATATGCCAAGAAAAACAGGCAATTATGCCTAAATACAGAAGGAAGAAGAAGAAGAAGAATGTACATATGCACCTAAAAAGTAGATACGTAGGAACAACTTGTGTGTTGCATCTTTTCTTCAGTGGTATGCATTAGAATAACTTTTAATTGTCTTTTTGACAAGTAATAAGTCGTATGTTAACTTGTAAAATAAACGCTCTAATCTATTAGTTTCATTTGTAACTATGGAAATTACCTGTATGATTAAATGGTGGCATAGGAACGAAACGCTTTTGTTAACTACTAAAATAAATTCCCTGTATTTAATTTCCGGTAATGAACCTTAACTGTATAGGAAACCCCACTTTATTCTTAGTTATTACTCTATAAAAGCAGTGCACTAAGTAATTGATGGGAAAGTGCATTTGGTTAGCAAACAAAATTAATCAATTCAGGGTTTTGCTTGCAGAAGACGAAGGAATTAATTTGAATTTGGTTTTAAATGCAGCAGAAGACCTTGCTCAACCTATCGAAATGGAAGATTTGGAGGAGAGAAGCGATGTTACAAGAAACGAAAATTATTTCGAAGAAGTTTGCCCTGATATCCAGACAGCCAATTTAAAGAACATTTTCGAATGTCTCGAGGTACATTTCAGGTATTTATTTTCATACCACTAGCAATAATTACGAAAAGTGAATAAAATCACTTTCACACGGTTCATAAAGTACTTACAAATGAAGAAATAACTGATAAGTAGAATTAAATAGCATTTTTCCAAATAGTGATCACATAGTAAATTTATAAATGTTAATTTCAGGATTTAGACCAAGTTCTTGAGGTAAGAATGGGCAGAGAGGGAGGGATAACACTCCTAAAAAAAGTTATGTATACCGTTTGAACGCCAAGCAAACCTGAGAGTTTTTTGGCAGCATGCGATATATTCGGAATAGTACCTAGTAGTGGTCATTACATTTTAAAAGAAATTGTAAATGTACTTTCAAGTTTAGTTCCGGAATATACAAAATGGCCAGACGTAGCGAATTACGGTGGCAATTCAAATGTAAGTTTTTACTAACAAAAGCAAACGAGCAGCACCAATTAATGTTTTAAATTTTAGATCTTTCAAGGTCGTTCCCATGGAATTCCACGTGCTATTGGGGCAGTTGATGGATGCCACATTCCTATTAAACAACCACCTGGCAATGCCAACGAGTTTTACAACAGGAAAGGAGTCCACTCCATAATATTTCAAGGTACTTTTCAATGGGGCTGGCAACGTGGCGAATTGCAATAAATATGTGTTTTGTTTTCTGGCTACAATAAACTCGAAATACGAGAGTTGTAACGGGAAATAATTCGCAACGAGCACAAAGTGGTGACAAAGTGGTGTCAGTGAGTCAAATCAACGCAGAAAAATCGAAAAACCAAAATCGGAAATCAAGTCTAACAGCAAGAATAACAAACTAATAATACGGGTGAGCGATAAGATAAAGAGCGGAATCGGCGACACACGCTAAAGGTCACGCGCGCGGAGCGAAAGCGACGTTGCCGGATTGTAAATAAAGCAGTACATCTAAATATAAAGTGCTAACTACACACTGGAGCACAAACGACTGCCAAAAATACACGTTTACGGATAAATCAGAAGAGAAGCTTCAAAATGGCCCAAGTTTTGGAAGGAATCATGAGCAAACTCGAGACTATCGATGCAAGAGGGGAAAGGATGGAAAGGAAAATGGACGCGTATCAAAAAGAAATGGAAACGTTGAAAAAGGAAAACGCAGCACTGAAAATTGAAAATGCCAAAATCAAAGAAAATATGATAAGAAGCTAGAAACAAGATTAGAAATAGTGGAAAAAGAGGCAAGAAAAAACAAAATTGTAATACATGGTATACAAGAGGATGAAGCGGAGGTGGAATTGAGTTTGAGAGAAAAAGTAAGAGCATTGTTGAGGAACATGGATGTTCAAATCAATATGGAAATGGAAGTAAAGGAAATCAAAAGAATAGGAGACCAGAAAAACAAAGTAAGACCAATACTAATAGAAATGAATTCTTGGAACAAGAAAATGGACATACTGAAAGAAACCAGGAAACTCAAAGGAACAAAAATATCCATCTCAGAAGACTTTACAAAAAAAGTACAAGAAGAGCGGAAGGAGTTAGTTAAACATATGAAGAAAGCCAGGGCAGACGGCAACCGAGCACATATAAGATACAATAAATTGATTGTAAATGGTGACAGCTACACAATAAACCAATTGAAACAGTACCAACACGAAGACGTCCAAGGAAATACGCCTGAATCAACAAAAACGGAACCAAAAAAAGGAAGAACAATAAGCGAATGCTCCCCACCTGAAAATGGAAACTCAGTGGAAGTGGGAGAACCGGCTACGAAAACCACCAAACTCTTTCAAAAAAACTGCTAGTAACTAGAGAGAATGGAATAAAAAGAAACGAACATGGCAAGAAAAAGGACATGCACAAGGAAACTACAAAAATATTTATTGCAACATGGAATGTCAGAGGGATTTACGAAGAAGGAACAATAAAACAACTCATTAACATAATGGAAAATTACAAAATCGATATATTAGCATTACAGGAAACGAAGCATAGTGACAATGAAATAATAGACATAAAAGGATACACATTTTTCAGAAGCAGCGGTCACAATAGAAGACTCGGCACCGGATTTATAATAAGCAAAAGGCTAAGGTCAGCAGTAGTAAGCTTTACCCCAGTGTCAGAGCGAATGTGCTGGCTAAGACTAAGAGGCAAATACCAAAAAATTAGTCTTCTAAATGTACATATGCCAAGTGAAGAGAAAGAAATAACAGTTAAGGAACAATACTATAATAACATGGATAAGGAGTACGATAAAATACCAAAATATGATCTAAAAATAATAATAGGAGATTGTAACGCTAAAATAGGGCAAGAGGCAATATATCACCCAACAAATGGGAAACATAGTTTACATAGAGAAACAAACGAAAACGGTAGATTATTAATTGACTTTGCCATGGACAAGAACATGAAAATAATGAGCACCGCTTTTCAACACAAAAATATACATAAGGGGACCTGGAGGAGCCCAGATGGCAAGACCACAAATCAAATCCTTACAGAAACCCCTGAAAAAGAGGCTTTAGAACAACAAAAGGTAGAAAAACAGAAGAAATTGAAGGTTACAAAGAAAGTTTTTGGTACAATCGAAACATCTAGCGAAAGTGACAATTTCTCCATCAATGATGACTCCGATGACGAATTGTCAGATGAAAGTATAGATAAAGAATCAGATAATGAAATTGACCATAAAAATTTGTTACTGAATGACTACATTATGGTCAAGTTTTGTACCAAGAAAAGTGAAGTTCATTACGTTGGCCAAATTAAAGAAACATATGGTAGCGAACTACAAATTCAGTTTCTGAGGAAGAAAGGAAAGAAATTTTATTATCCCATCATAGAAGACATTTCTACTGTGGACATTAGAGATGTAGTTCGCAAATTGCATTCTCCTTCGAATACCAAGGGCACCCAAAGAACATCATCTCTTATTTCTTTCAACATTAATCATTCAAGATTTAATTTCCCATAGTGTACAGTCCTATTATACTTACATGTAGTGTAAACTCACTTTAATTAAAATATAACTTACTAAATCTATATATCTGTATGTTTTCTTAGCCCTAGTATTATGTTCAAATGTACCCAACGAAGTGTTCAAATGTACCCCACGAAGTGTTGAAATGTACCCCATTAGGGGGTACATTTGAACAATGTCACGGCTTTAAAAAAATTAATTGTAATATAGAGACATGCTGATAAATATAAATGACACTTGTTGGAATTCAAACTTAATATACATCAGCATACTACAATATATGAATTATGGTATTCCTGTAAAAATAATCACTTATAATACCATGAGTAGTCAAAGTTATGTCGAATATTTTTGCTGTGGTATCACGAATGTCCATTGCGCTTAGGTTTCTGGATTGGGCGGGTTAGGTCAAATCTTAATTCTTAGAATCCCCTACCTCATTTCCAGGTGTACACCAAACGTAAGTAATTATTTGGTGTCATTCCCAATTCTCATCATGGAGTCAATGTTAAGTTCTCGTGGTGCAAAATTATTCGTTGTTGAAGGTTTTACCTTTAGAAAAGATAAATTAACAAATGTAGGTGTGAGTTATAGGTGCACAAAAAGAAGTTGTAGTGCTACTATTTCTACAGATCACAGTGAATCAACATTGTTATCATCAAAGTCTACACACAATCATGTAGTGCTACTATTTCTACAGATCACAGTGAATCAACATTGTTATCATCAAAGTCTACACACAATCATGAAAAAATAGAAAATTTGCATGTGAAGGTGAGTAAATTATTGTTTATTTACATGTTTTATTTATTTTCAATTAGTATTCACTATTTGAAAATGCTGACTAGGATGATTATAATAATAGTAATAATATCAATCATGTCTAAGCGCAGTAAGTTACAAGTAAGTTTGTATTTATTCAAATTAGTCAAATATAACAGCTGGTTAATTAGTAACTGTTGTGGAATAAAATGTCTATTTAGTTTGATTACAATTGAGTAAACTGATATGACTCAAAAGTTTATAACATACACTGGTACTTTTTATAAAATTATAACTGGAATTTTAAGAAATAAACATTGATTCATATTCTTCAACTTCAAAAATCTATTTTTTGTACATTTTCTATCATCGTTTTCTGCAAGCTTTTCATACAACTATCTTAACTGTGTGTTATCTTTCAGAAAATACAGAATGGTGTCAAGTGGAAGGCTACTGAAGACCTTCACAACCTCCAAAAAAGCTTATTTTTTGAGCCATTTCCAAGGACTGTGGACGAGTTAATTCACAAGATGTGTCGAATGTTCGAAGAAGTATATACAGGTCGAGAATAAGTGTCCTACCACCAAGTTCACGATGCTTTAGAAGCTATAAATGTGGAAATTAATAATATGAGACAACAATTTCTTCTTTTAAATGACCGTGAACTTAATGTTGTTATATTTTCTTGCGGTCGAAATTTTGAAAAACCATATATGTAGATGGCACTTTTAATTACAGTCCAAAATATTTTGTACAAATGTTTACATTACATATTGTAGAAAATGGTCATTACATACCATTCGTATTTGCATTACTACCAAATAAAAGGGTTGATACTTATTTTTATGTATTTAAATTCATCAGTGATTTTTTAAAGAACATTTGGAATTTTTCCCTAATGAAATTGTGTTTGATTTTGAAGAAGCAATCTACAGCGGAGCGAAATTAACTTGGCCAGATATTAATGTGACAGGCTGTAGATTCCACCATACACGTGGTTTCGAAAAATTAAAAATCTAGGACTGGTTGATCAGTACAAGGACAAAAATTCAGAAATAGGAAATTGGTTGCACTGGACTTCTGGTTTACTGTTTTTGAATCCAGAGGAAGTTGCAGACTGTTTTATAGAAGACTTTATGTCATGTGCGCCTACTGATCCTCGTACTGAATGCTGTGATTATTTAGTAGATTATTATTATATCTCAGAGAATTCAAGATTTCCACCATTTCTATGAGCAGCTTGTTCTGCAAATGTAGATAGAAGCACGGATGCTTGCGAATCTTCCCATAGTGTCTTTAATAGTAATTTTAATACTACAAAACCAAATATCTTTGTATTTTTAAACTTATTAAAGAATATGCAAATAGTTGTTACATAAAAATTAATAGTGTACATTTAGAATGTAAAGTAAAAAATGCTGCTTAAAAAACGCAGTATGTATATAACAAATTTACTTAGGTTGTATCAGACTAATCAAATTGACCGTATTAATTTTGTAAAAGCGGTGTCTTTTAAATTTAGCAAATAGAGTCTAATAGTAACTATTGTAAATACCTAAGTCCGTATATTTAATAAATTACAGAACCATCTCTTTTGTTTTTTCTTCCGCAATAAATCACGTAGATATTCGCCCTAGCTGTACCTATTAGAAGTACTTCGTAAAATAATGTGCCTCCAAGAGATGTAAGTATAGGTACCTACACCCTTTTTATTGTTTAAAATGATTCAGTTCTGGGAAAGGTTAAATTTGACCACAGCGCGCAAATGGTATTCAATTTTTCGTATTGGGGATTATAGAATTGTTATGCGCCGCTGGGTTTTGTGACCGCCGCGCGCTAATGGTATATGCCCGTTAAGCTATGTCAATCTGATTTGTTAAATGCAACTGAGATGTGAATAAATTTAAAAGTATTTATTAAATTTAAAATTATTTATTTATAAACGTTACTGGCAATCGCGGCAGAATTACTTCTTGCTTAGAAAACGGCATAACTATTCAGAAAACTGCACATCTATCTAGTTTTAAAAATGTTTTATATTGTAGCTTTTGATATTTAAATTTGATATGACATATTTCAGGTTTGTAGTATTCACATGGCAGCTGAAGCCGTTTAATCAACTAAAATAACAAAAATTCATGGTTAATGAATTTAAAAATTGTTCTACTTTTTTGGTACCAACAATAAAATTAGTAAATCGCTAGCCAGCTCGTAACTTCGTTAATAACAGAGATATCAAAAGTAGGGTAGGCTGGGGCAAGTGTATAATTAGGGCAACTGTAAAATCCGCTTCTACTTTAGTCCAAAATTTAACAAAATTGATATTGTGTATAGTTGATATAGTGACCTTAAATATTGTGAGTGTTACACTGCCCTCTATACTTGCGACTATCTATTTGTTCTGAAATGATAACTTATTTAAAGAAACTCTGCATTACCGACATTACATTGTAACGTAACCTCGAAATCACCCTTGGAGCAAGCGGACACGACGTTTTCTGTTCGACCAAATTGTAAGCATTTTACAAACTTTTAACATAATTTAGTGTGATCCCATTTGCAAATGGGTTGTATTGACTGAACTTATTTAGTTTTTCACTTATTATTGCTGTTTTTTTTATTTAAAGCGCAATTTACACTTGCCCCATAAAAATTCTCGTTTGAGGCAAGTGTAAAAAAAAATTTACACTTACCCCTTTGTTTTTTTAAGGTTAAGTGTAAATATCTAGAACGAAAATGGTTAGGAATTATGTAAGGAAATCTAAAGGGGCGGCATATGGGGAAGAGTGCTTTGAAAAAGCTGTGAAGGAAATTCAGATGGGCAGTATGACAATTTCAAAGGCAAGCAATGAATACGGTATACCATACATCACCCTCTATAGTAGAGTAAAAGGGCTTCGTGGCGTTAAAAGCAAAACTCATGGTCGTCCAATCGCTCTCCCGGGGCCTCTAGAATCTCAATTAGCTGAGAATACTAAAACCATGGAAAAATGGGGATACGGTTTGTCCACTTCTGAAGTTAGAGAGATTGTAAGAAAATTTGTGGTGCTCAACAACATACCCAACCCATTTAAGAATGACACCCCGGGGGTTGATTGGTTAATTAAATGTAAGAAACGTCACTCGTTATCTGTAAAGAAACCACAAACATTAGAGTACTGCAGAAAGAAGTCGACTGATCAGTTTTTGATAAATGAGTATTTTAATCTTTTGCAAAATACTTTAGATGAATTAGGCATAGCTGAGAGACCAGAATGTATCTATAATTTAGATGAAACTTCCGTATGTTCTGATCCTTCTCGAATTAAAGTAATTGGAGCAAAAGGAAAGCCTTCATCTAGAATTACTGCCGGTGGTGGTAAAGAAAACTTCACAGTCTTAGCTGGCGCTAATGCAGCTGGTGAAAAACTACCTCCATTACTTATATTTAGGGGTAATAACGTTTGGAGTTCATGGTTACCCAACATGCAGGAAGAACATTATCATGGGATGGTGTATGCAGCAAGTACCAAAGGATGGATAACGTCCGAAATTTTTCGAAACTACTTCACAAAGACTATAGTAAATCATCTTGGTGACAGACGACCCATTCTCATCATATACGGACACATCTCTCATATAGACAGGATATTAATTGAGACTGCCCGAAAAGAAAATATACATATTCTTAAATTGCTGGCCCATACTAGCCATTTATTACAGCCGCGGTATTTAGATCCTTTAAGGCGATATGGGAAAAACATCTTGTTAAGTGGCAGAGACGACATCAAGGTAAAAAACTTCCCAAAAAGGAATTCGCAATTTTGTTAGGTGATACATGGGCAGAAGTCAGTCCAGAAGTTATTAAGAATGGGTTTAAGAAAGGCGGTATTTTTCCTTTCGATAGAACTGTTATTCCAGAGGAAAAATACGATGTGGAAGCTTTAAAAAGATGGAAAAACAACTATAAGTAAACGTACAGAACCCACTGCATCCAATGAAGGCGAAAATAAGCATCCCAGTGCTTCTTTTGAAACATTACTACTAGCAACTGTAAAACGAGATAAAGTGGCAACAGAAACCATAACAAAGCGATCTTTACCAAATGCTGAGGTGTTAATAGCCATTCCTGATTCTTCAATTTTGGAAACAACTAAATTAACAGAAAATGAAAATCATACAGATATTGAGCAAACAAGCATACAGGATGCTGAAGTTCCAAGTGTACAGGATGCTGAAATCCAAAATGTACGTGATGCTGAAGTACAAAGTGTAGAGGAAATTGAAGTCCAAAATCAGGAAAATTGTTTAGCCGAAAACGAAAATTACGTTTTGTTTGAACAATTGCTACTAGCATCTGTTAAACAACTTCCATCCGAAACAAAGCTCAAAAGAAAACGACTGGCTCCTGGCACTGAAATAATTCTGCTACCGACGTTCCGGTAGCTTCAACAAGTGCTGCTTGCTTCCATTCAAACAATCGAAAATAAGATAAGAAGGTTCAAAAATTAAATTCTCCATCTCTAAGTGAATGTAGTGATTCCGATGATGCAAACGTTCCATATATGGAGCCTGACCAAAGTTACACTTTAGAATCTGATGCAGAACCTCCTAATGTTGAGTTCAATAAGGACAATATTGAAATTGGCCGTTGGGTTTTGGTATCTTATAAAACCAAGAAAACTGAGAAACACTTCGTTGGTAAAATCAAATCTGTTTTAGAAAATGAGGAATTCGAAGTGCAATTTACACGAAAATCGAAGGCAAACTTTGTGTGGCCTCAGATAGAAGATGTTGATATTATTAAAATAGAAAACATAGTTACCTGCCTACCTCAACCAGAAATTACTCGTCGTGGGGCTATACACTTTTCCCTACAATTTGCCGGTTATAATGTGTAGATTTTTGTTTAAAAGTACCTACCTAATAATTTTATTTTGTATTGAAATATCATTTCTTATGTTCGTTTTACTTAGTTTTAATGTGAAAAATGTAGTTTTTTGTTTAAAAGTACCTAATAATTTTATTTTGTATTGAAATATCATTTTTATGTTCATTTAACTTATTTTTAATGTGCAAACTTCTCAAGCTAAGAGAAATATAGTTATTTTCAACAATGGATTTTGTCTTAACCTGAAAACCATGCACTCTATTAACTTTCTTACTAAAAAGTTAATAACTTTTTAATGCTCACATTTATCTGAATTCTGCAAAAACAAAAAAATTTAGAAGTACAAACTATCTTCACTCTTGCCCCAGATATACTTACATGTCAGAGCTACAGTTCATATAGCTTGGTTTCACCCAAATTGGGGTAAGTGTAAAAGTCGATGTCGAAAAAAAATTGATATCAAATATATCTTATTTTTGCAAAACAAATGCTGTTCCATCCCTACCATATACTTCGTAGAGAGTCATTCTTCGATATGCTCACGCCATAAAACACTATAAGAATCATTTGCCTGAAATATGCAATTATAAAGTTGAACTCGCAAAAACGCGTTCACACTTGCCCCAGTCTACCCTACTACATGAGCTTTAGAATAACGGACATTGAAATAAATTAATAAGTAATGATTATTATTATTATTTTGAAAATGTTGGGAACAGAGGAAATTTCCTATAAAATCCATTAATTATTAAAAATAATAAGTAATTAAATAGAAAAATAGTAGATTATGCAATGATGGAGAGAAATGCGTTATTTTGCTGAGGTACAATTTCTGACTCTCGGGCTTCGCCCTCTAGTCAGAAATTGCACTGAAGCAAAATAGCATTCTCTCCGAGTTGCATATACTATTTTTTTCACGTTGCAGGAAGATTTAAAACGAAAACCCGTTTTTTTAAACGTCATTTATTGACATTTTAGTTACAATTATTTTAAAATTAGTAGCCTTTGCTACATTTTAAAGTTGGTGGCACTGTAAGTCATTATGACAAGAGCTCACAATTATGTCAAATTCGAGGTTAATAGATGAGGTTTTGCGTCAGTTTATGTCAAAACTGACGCGAAATCTAACCTGTTAACCCCGAATTTACCATAGATTACCATAGATACGGTAACATTTTTTACTTTAGTCCCTAGGGGCTAAAGTAATTACTTCTGTCCCTAGAGATAAAATGAGCTACTTTAGTCCCTGAAATAAGTGACTAAAGTGCCAACTTTAGTCCCGCAAGTGCAAAAAGAATATTTTATTCTTTACGCCTCGCCACCTACAAAAAAGTCGTAAAACAATGCATTAATTTACTGCCCATTTCTGGTATTTTAATGACGATTTCGAGGTACTTTAATGCCGATTTCAAATAAAATGTTTTTCAGAATTCCCTAATTTTTGAAGGGCAGGTCTGGCACTGCGCTCTCACTTTATTATTACAAAGCCAAGCTATTTTATAAAAGTTGCCACTTAAAATCATGGGTACCGGTACATTCATAAAATCACTTTTGTTATCACTCGTGTTCTTTGCAAAAATTTTATATTTGTTAATGTTTCCACAAGAGTAGAGCACTTGAGTCAAAATGGACAAAATTGAGAGAAGGTATCATTGTTACTGTTATTTGTCAAGCACAAGTCGGATCAAGTCATAGATCAATCAGTATTTAAAGATTTACTCAAGCATTACATTGTGACGCTATATCAAATTCTAGGTACCTAAGTATCTGTAATCCCTGTTAATAATTCTACAGGTCTTCTTGGTACTTAACAGGTAGCTACTTTCAATGTCGATATTTCGCCCAAAAAGATGTTATGTAATATTTCATATTTAAAAGCACTATAACATTTTTCCAATACCTACTTGCAAAGCTGTACTTTATTTATGAAAATCTCCATGATAAAATAACGTTATAAGTACAAGATACGCGGAAAAAGTATCTAATAAATCGAACATGAAATTCAAAACACATTCCATTTGACTCTAAAAATTGCTTATTAAAAATTGCTTATGGCCGAATTATATGATTTTCATTAAACAGGTGAAAACCAATAAAATATCTTTCCAACCATGTGCCAATTTCGGTATTTTGTTTAAAAGTAGCTTTAAAATCCAAAAAAAAACCCAAAACATAATTCAAAAGTTCAGTTTTATTAAACAACATATACATACAACAAAGTGTGACATAGGTAATTTCATAAACTATTGGTTATACATGTTCCTAGGAAGAATGATATGTATTTTTAATCTATTAATTTTAGTTATCCTCCACGCTGTGCCATCTGTAGTTGGTATGGGAGTTCCCCTTCAGGTAAATTAAAATAATTTTTAAAACTGTCTCTGACATTAACTGCAACTGCAGACGAGTTGCTCCCTTGCTTTGGTATAGGCTGTAGTGTTTTTTTCTGCAATGGAGTGTGGTCCAAATGATGCATTGTGTTACCGTCAATTAAAAAGTTATGAAGGCAACATGTTGCCATTATCACTATATCCACATTTTCGGGAGCTAACCGTATTCTTCGATTATAAATTCGCCATTTTTGTGACACTATTCTAAACGAATCTTCGACTATACGACGAGCTCTTGATAGTCTATAATTAAATACCTTTTTATCGATGGAATCTAATTGTATACCAGGATATGGTCGCAATAGATAAGTTTTTAAAGGAAACGCCTCATCTCCGACTATGACGTATGGAGCTTTTATTTCACTATTGGGAAAAATTCCTCCATCGCTGTTTTTGCCATAAGCTCCGATATCAACAGCAATAAATTTATAATCCGGGCCTGTGATCGCCATGAGTACAACTGAAAATGTTATTTTATAGTTGAAGTATAACGAACCACTCGCTTTGGGACATTGTGTAGTAACATGTTTGCCATCAATGGCACCAATACAATGAGGAAAATTCCACTCATTTTTTAATCCTTCTGCAGCAGCTTTTCAAATTTCTGTTGCTGGTGCGGGAATTACTATTGGCTTTAAAATATTGCTGATCGAGCGACAAACTTGATGAACGATTTGGTGAACAGTCGAGTGGCCTAATCGATAACTAAACGCTATAGTGTTAAAGGAATCGCCTGTTACTAGGTATCTGTAAATAATAAATTTGTTTGTAGGTGATGTATGCAAAAGAAAATGAAGGAACATTAGGGATTCCTATCGGAAATTTATAAAGGAGGCCAAACCCAGAAGTGGAGATGGTGGGAGTTCCAAAGTTAAAACTTACAAATACGCCGATATTCTCCAATTCTTGAAACCTTAATTACAGGATAGAAGATGAGCAATGATAGTAAATTATTAATTTTGTCACTTTATTATGCTTAGGTATTTTACATTAATTGTTAAAATATAATCCAATATTTCAATAGCTTTGTACTTATCAAATGACTTCATTAAATATACCAATAATTTATACCTTGCTCAGAATCGCTGTTTATTGTAAGGCAATTAAAAATATTTTTTAACTTTTAGCACCATCACTAATGTCCATGCAAAGCTGGGTGAAGATGTCAATCAATCCCAAGCAGAAGGCGTTGCATCGACTGAAGACAACCTCCATACGGAAGAGGAAGAAGGAAAAGCAGAAGAGGAAAATGAAGTGGAAGAACAAGTGGCAGCCGAACCTGCCAGGCCTCTTCGGAAAAGGCAACGAAAGGAGGACACATCACTTCTGGCTGCCTACTTCAAAGAGAAGGAAAGAATGAAGAAACAAAAGGAAAATGAAGAATCGGATTCCTTAAAGCATATGCTTATATCTATGTATCATACTGTCAAAAAATTTCCCCCCACTCTACAAGCGCAACTGAAAATGCAAATTTTCAATCTAATTACTTCTGCAGAAACTGAACATTTACAGCAGCCAAATTCTACCCCCAGTACATCTTCGTCCCCAATAGCAATCCCTTCTTATACCTCGACTCCTGCATTGTCCCCTCTAACAACTCCATCATCCTCTATTACTGCTTCAACTGAATACTCAGATTTCATTTTCCACCAGTTATAAACATTTATACCACTATATTTAAAAAAAATGAAATTATTACTAAAAAGTTTTAACAATCAACATTGCTTGACTCCGCGGTTTTTAAGCTTAATTCGGTCGTATCCAATAATATGATCCATATTATATGGAACTCTTTAATTAATTTGCTACGGCGTCGGCGACGGTGCTGTAGATGAGAGTATTGTTTTATTCAAGGGCCGTTCAAGCCTCAAACAATACAATCCCGTGAAACCCATAAAAAGAGGATATAAAATTTGGGCATTAGCGGATCAGAATGGCTATATGTTGAATTTGGATATATATCAAGGTAAAAATGAAGATGTCGAAACAAAATATTCGTCATTTTCATTAGGAGAACGAGTTGTTTTGTCCCTTACGGAAAATTATTGGGGTCAGAACAGGAAGTTATATTTCGATAACTTTTTTACCACGTTGGTCCTTTTGGAAAAATTAACAGTTGAAGATACGTTGGCTTGTGGGACGATACGAAACAATAGACGAGGCTTGCCCAATGGTCTAATTGAAGATAAAAAGATGCGTAGAGGTGACCTCGATTTTAGGGTTGCTATAACTAATGTGGTGTTTTACAAATGGAGAGATAACAAGGTTGTTACTCTAGCATCAAACTACCATGGCACAGAAAAAACCACAGTAAAGAGAAAGGCAAAAGATGGAACCAGTACTGATATTATGTGCCCAACAATAATCAAGGATTACAATCGTCATATGGGCGGTGTTGACCATGCAGATTGTTTGCGTATGGCTTACAATATCATTAGACGTTCCAAAAATGGTGGCATCGGCTATTGTGGGGCCTCCTCGACATAGCTTTTGTAAATAGTTATGTTGTATATAAAGAGATCTTGAAACAAGAACAGATAACTCTTCTAGAGTTTAGAAGATCTGAGGCATTAGGACTAATGAATATGTGGACGCATAAAATAACAAATAGAAAACGTTCACTAAATGGAAAGAACAATCAACCAACAAAAAGACGCAAGTACAACTACAGTGTGTCGAATGACGTTAGACTGGGCAATAGAGGTAGCCACTGGCCCATATTTGTGACTGACCGAAGAAGATGCGAGTACTGTTCATCAATGGGCATTTAATCTAAACCTCACTCCAAGTGCTCTTCCTGCGGTATACATCTTTGTGTAAATGAAAAAAAGAATTGTTTTGCTAGTTACCATGAAGTACCAACAACCAATGTATAAATCATAAATAAAATATTTAGTTTATAGATCAAATTAATTTTAATATCTTCAGACCTGACGGTACTCTAAAGTACCAACCCTCTAAAATCCCCTAAGGGGAGATTGAAAAAATTTGAAAAAAACAATTTAAGCTAAGTAGCAACCCTACTGTAATAATTCAAAACAATATTTTCAATATTATTAATTTTTCTTGTGCTGGGACAAAAAGGGTTAAAAAATGGTATGTTCCGTAAATTTACGATTACCGCAGGTGAGGGAGCAGCTGTCTGTCACTTGAAAATTTTAAAAAATGCCAGATGCAAGCACATAAAGCACCAGCCTCGACACCGCAAGGTAAAACGAGGTTATCAATTATAAATATGTACCTGAAAATCAGATCCATGATAAGTTGTGTCCATCAACTTTTTCTTATGCGGTATCAAAATGGTAAATGCTTAGGATAACCTGTTGGAAAAAAATTGCGTCAATTCCGAGCAACATTGCAAATTTCCTGGGATTGCCAAATGCCGAAACTTACACTGGACATTCATTTAGAAAGACTTCAGCTACTTTGTAAGCCGACACTGGAGTCGACGTCCTTGCACTCAAGAGACATGTGGGCTGGAAATCAGATACCATTGCAGAAAGTTACGTCGCAGACAGTCTTTTGAACAAAAATAAGGTGGCTAATAGAATTTTATACAATAGTTATCATACATCGGATATAATATCAAAAACAAAGAGCAGCTCCACGGAAATCTCGTGTTTGAGGAAAAGTGGTCCGTGTTGTCGACAGAAACCGTAATTCTAGGTTGGAACGAAGATGAAATAAGGTTCAAGAAATCACACCAACTTTTGCTAACTGCAATTTTGAAAATTGTACTATTAAAATCAATTAAAAATAATGTTCTTGTATAAGCTTTTACTTACTTTCCTAGGGAGGTAAGTTTTTACTTACTTCCCGTTGTCAATAGTAACCAAAGCTCACTCAGTAAGTTGTACTTCCTTCCTTCAAATCAATGTCATAACAGACAACTTACTATGTCAGGAGTGGAAAAAAGTATGTTTTATTGACATTAATAATGACAACTACAGAGTTGACATTTTAGTACTAGATTGCAAAAAATTGTTTAATAAACAATTCCAATTTAGGTACAATTTGTGGAACGAATTATATGAGTTCTCTTACCTTAAATAGCTAATTTTCTTACGAATTTTAAATTTAGAATGAGTATCTCTTAACCCATTAGTGTATTGCGTCCGTTTAAACGGACGCGCGTTTTTAGCAAGGTAAAGAGCTATTCTGCCTTATGGACCAAAATTAATTGTTGTAAGGTTATATGTAATGTTGTGTTGATCGAATGTTAACAGTTAATGTGATTGATTTCCAGCGAATTCGCAAAAAAATATTTTTTAGTATGCAATTGATGCTAGTCCATACAGCACGTCACGCGGCAGGTAAGTGTTTTTATTTTTATAGTGTCAAATTTAAATTTTTTAGCAGTAATGTCAAATATTTCAACTGAATAAGTACCAAGGCATGATTATTTACAAAATTAATCGAATTCCATTTATATTACTATTTTAAATTTCTACCTAAAACAGTGTGTCCGTTTAAACGGACGTCATACTCAGCGAGTATAATAGTTTCAGGTTATCCTTTACGAACTTTTGGAAATTATCAAAGAAAATGACGTACACCAAGGCGATATTTATATGACACCCCCTATTGATGGAGAAGAGACTGATCAAGACAGTTATTTATCTGATGACGATCACGAGGGCAATGCTAACCATTTAGGACTTGCAACTCTACGAACTCAATGTGTGTTTGAACAACTCCTTTCAATTGCAACACCTATTAGTGCAGATATTAGTGAAGATTTTAGTTCAGAAAATGAATTACCTTTGATTAGTTTCGTGAAGCCAATAAATGACGCCAGTCCCTCCCAGTAAAGAAAATGTATATACTTGGGTGGAATCTGGACGTTCCAACTTTACTATAAATAAACATTGCAATCCAGAACCAAGTGCAATTGAAAGAAAAGTTCCAAATGCTACACTTACAAACTTTTTCAATTAATTTTTTGACGATGAAGTAATTTCTATGATAATGGAACAAATGAATCGTTATACCATGCAAAGAAATCAAAATTTGAACATGACAAAAAGCGAATTGTATATTGTTTTTGGAGGCCCGCTATTGTCTGGGTATGAAAAAAAAAGAATGTATTGTTGATGATCAGACACTGATGTTCCCAAAAACTGGGTTTTGTATATAGTTCTCCAATGAAAATGTATCCAAAGGATCCCAATTGCACTAGCTTATGGTCATATAGAGAATTTTTGGCACTTTGATTTCTAAAAACTCGTGGGATAAAATCAAATAAAAGACAAATCCACCCACCAGTACAGCCTGAGGCAGGGTATGACAAGTTGAATCATGGCAGTGACAGACGGTGTGGATACCGTAGCAAAAAATTCAAATTTATTTGTTCTAAATGTGCCATTGGTTTACATCCGAAACATTGTTTTACTTTATTTCATACCTCCAAATAATATTAAGCAGAAGGTTACGAAGTTTATGACGTCCGTTTAAACGGACACCTTGTATTTTTTTTAAATAAAGATATATTTTGTTTTTAAATAATATGGCGTTTTAGTTAATTATTCAATTGAGTTCTCACCGGAAAAAAATAAAAATTGCCTCCCATATACCTTGTACACTAATGGGTTAAACGTCTTAAAGGAAGTCTGATCGCGAAGAAAACAAATGCACATTTTGTGTTTATAATATGATGTTGCATATTTGGTCCTCCTATCATTGAACAGTGTGTATACAGCATGTTCCGAAATTAGACGGCCCAATTTTGGAGACGTAAAGTTCGTTTCAATTTCAAATGACATCGAGTAAACCATGAATTGGAATAGAGTGTACTGAGCGACTGACACCTTAAAGTCATTCTGACAATTTATCTTTTGTACTTAAGTCAAAATGTCAAAAAAGCTTTATAAAAACACAAAAGTAGCAGTTTACAAATGCTTTGATACATAGACAGAAAAACATGGCCGTACACTTACAAAAAGTGAAATAATAAACGCGGTAACAGAGTTTTCTTCAGTAAGTATTCATAAAAATCCTGCAGAGATTTTTATTATTTTGCTGATAGGTATCCAGAGCAGAGGTGTACAAAATTGTGCAAGATGAACCCAATTTGGCCACAACTAAGACAGGAAATGATTAAAAAAAAAACGCAACACTTTGGAATTTCACATTTAAAGAAGACCTAAATACAATTAAAAATTTCGAAATTTCATGAAAAAAATGAGTACCTACTTTACTATGCAAGATCTTTTAAAATATGCGAAAGAAGAACTACAGTACAATGGATCTCGTAGTAAATTATGGAGGATAATCAAATTATTCTCCTTAGCATAGAATTTCGGCTTAGACCGCGTAGTATTTGTATATGAACACCCAGCATTTTCTGGCTTAATGTGCCTTGCACCTTGTGAAGTCGAGCAAAAACCCGAGCGATGGCCATGCTCTTTGGTGGCTCGTGTTGTTTGAGTATCTTGAGAACGAGGATACTTAGGCAGATTTGGCCGTTTTGCTGTTTGTGCATCCATATTCAGTAACGTTTCGCAAGACCTTGCAGCTTGCATCATCAGAGTGAAAGTGCGACTTTCAGAAAGTCTCCTACCAAAAATACGATTCTTCAGAAGTATGTTAAAGAGGAAATAGGTCATGAGCTTAATTTGATTTTAGATTGCAGCACAAGGTGGAATAGTTTAGCAGACATGTTAGAAAGGATAGTAAGACTAAAAAATCCTATTAAGAAAAGACTGTCTAATCTCAGCAAAATATTTGAAATACTGAAAGCAACAATAGAAGAACTATGCAAAAGAAACGCCAACTTAATGGCATCTGATGCGGCTTTGATGTTTATGTTTAAAAAATTAGATAACATGCATCATGAAATAGTTTCACGTGAACTTTTTGCCTCTCGCCCTCTCTGAAGCGTCGGATTAAAGAGCGCAGGTTGTTGGTAGCTTCAACGTTGAATTACTTGCATAACCCTAAGACGTACTTTGATTCGTCAAATGACTACTCGGACGTATTTCTAAGGCCAGATTGCGACCAGATGCGAAAACATATCGTGGCTCTTGAAAAGCTTGGTCAAACAGCGGATTCCTCGTTGGAAAGGGAAATTTCTGTGGGCAATGAGATTCAACATCTTGGATCTCAGCATGACGAACCTGAAGAAGACACACTGCCGCTTAAGCGACAATTAGAAATTCAGATACAAAAAAAACTTCCGGCTAATGATAATACCAGACCAACTGATGGAGACATTGACGCGTTATTAAAAATAGAGATGGCTCTATTTGAAAATGGCGGTTCCAGAGGAAAATATTTACAAATTGCCTATGATAGCTTAAGATATATTCCTCCAACCAGTGTGGAGTCTGAGCGGGTGTTCTCGTCAGCAGGTTACTTTTGTAGCTATTTGCGGTCAAAATTAAAAGATTATATATTAGACCCGTTGTCATTTCTACGTTCTCATTACTTAAATTTGGCCAAACATTAATAAAAACACAAATTATTTTATTATTTAATTAATAAAACTATTTAAGTTAAGTTAAGAATATTCTTTTTGTTTATTTGATTAAAGTCTGAAGACATTTGTGTTATTGTTAAAAGCGTATTAAAAATTAAAATGTGATTTTTGTGATGGTTTTTATTTCATTAATAAATCGTCACCTCTAAATTAGAGGCTTTAATCACGAATCTCGGCGAAAACTTATCAAAATATCGAAAATACCGGGATTCCGGTATTCCTAAAACTTCAATATCGAAAATACCGGTTTTCGTAAAAGGAACCGGTATTGCGACCCCTACTACTGACGACGTGAACTAATAAAAACATGTTATTAAACGGTCGTTTTACAAACTTAAAACTGCCAACTAAAAGTCCAATTTTACAGACTGTCGTAGATAAAATAATTTATTGTAAAAGTTCTTTTTATAATGGTTTTGATATCTAGGCATCGGGATGTAAGACTGCATACAGTTAGGGAAATGTCACCCAGCAGACCCTCGCTACCTCATTTACAATCAGTAGCCAGTGCACCACCAAGAAAATGTGGTATGAAAGTGTATTTTATATATTAATAATGTTGTAGGTATTTAATAACACATATACTAAATTCACTTCAAATTCATAACCTAAAAAGTCGTGCAGCATCTTACAGATGCATTTTATAGCTATTTAAGTAACAAGGAATGTAAGGATCTATTAACATATGAGGTAGGCAAGTACAAGCCAAGGCAAAGCCGCGGCTTGTTGCCTGCCGAAAATGTTAATAGACGATACATTCAGAGTTATCTTATTATATTTTTCCCGCTGCTTATCGAAATTTTCCTATTTTATTATCAATTTTTGAAAAAATCGTTTGGTTTGTCACCTGTCACCAAGATTAATTTTCGTGAGTCGTGTTATCTATGACTGTCACATAAACACTTGCAATTATAAAAAAAAAACATCTAAGTCTGCATCTTGCCTTGCTAATTTTATTATCCTAGGAACTATTATTAAGTTCCGTTGTCAAGGTAAAGCAGCAAACAAATATAATCATCGACTTACACGTTTTGTTACTAAGGCTGTAACAATGACTTACATGATCAGCAGCGGGAAAAATATGTTATTTTAGTTCTCGTAGAACAAATTCTAGACCTTTCTTTATCTTACCAAGTTTCAAATGTTCAAATTGTCAAAATAAATCTATTTTCAAATAGGTTGTAAATGCTAATCACAATATTTCTTTTACTAATTATTGTATATTCTTTCAGGTTTACGGAAACACAAGCAAGTGGCAGTCCGTCGAACGTTAACGCCAAGTGAAAAAAATCTTGCACAAAGAAGTGCTAAGATTGAAAAGGGCGATTAGTAGAGTTAAATCTAGGAAGTTATTAATAAGTAAGCAATTACAACTATTCCCTAATAATAATACAATAAATTCATCATTGAAAAATGTAAGCGAAACCACTTTGATTTTTTTATGTCACAGCAGCACTCACAAAAACTTAAACCCCGAGGTAGAAGATTTACTCTAAATGACAAAATCATTGCTTTATCTTTGTATAAACAAAGTGGTAAAGGGTATAAATATCTATCACAAATTTTCAGTTTACCATCTCGAAAGACAATTATTGCCATATTAAACAAAATTCCATTCGGGGTGGTATTAATGCTCATATATTTGCTCAATTAAAACAATCGGTAGCTCGAATGAAACAGTTTGGTAAATATTGTGTCCTCATTTTTGATGAAATTTCATTAGAATGTGGATTGTAATATAATCAAAAGTTGGACATGATCGAGGGCTTTGTAGATTATGGTGGACCACACAGGAAAGCTTTATTTGCAGGTCACGCCTTAGTTTTTATAAGAGGGATTTTTAAAAAGTCGAAACAGCCAATTTCTTTTACTTTTTGTAAAGGTACCACATCAAGTGCTGACTTAACGAATTTTAAAAGATGTGATACTGCAAGTAATGCTTACCGGTCTTAATCTAGTTGCAACTATTTGCGACCCAGGAGCAACTAATCAGGCAGTTATAAATTCTCTTATCAAAGAAACAAATGAATTTTGTATAAGATCTGCTATAAAAAACAGATATCAAGGTTATCTTGTTCATGAATTAGAAATAATTCATTTGTACGATTTTCCTCATTTAATGAAAGGAATTCGTAATGGTCTACTATCAATAAATTTACATTTTGTTATTGATGGTGTTGAAAAAGTTGCATCTTGGTCATATATAGTGCAACTATATGAAACTCAAAGAGATAGTGGGCACTTTAATGCTTGTTATAAGTTGACCGACGAACATATTTATCCTGATAAAATCAGAAAAATTAAAGTTAAAAATTGTACCCAAGTTTTTAGTCAGTTGTAGCTGTCATGTTGAATATCGTTGCTGAATATAGTTCTAAACTGCCTCCTAACTCAGAAAATACCATAGACCTCAAAGCCAGCGATACTTCTGAACTTCCCCTGTTTATCGATAAGCTTTTTGATAGTATCAATGCTACATCATTAAAGTCACCTTATGGTAAGCCACTTAGAAGTGCCAATCTGAACAGATCTCCTTTTGAAATTCTTGTCTCCTAGTTTTAAATAGTATGTATTACACTTCTATGGATTCCAGTAAAAAAGTTATTACACCTTCTTTAAAAAAATTGGATTTTTTCAATACCTAGCTTGATTTACCTGTGGACGGATCTCCAAAATAAAGGTTTCAAATTTCTGTCCTCTAGAACTTTAAACCAAGATCCAATTGAAAATTATTTTTCGTCAGTCCGTAGTCACAGAATCAGAAATACCAACCCTACTTGTTCTTCATTTATTTTTTATTTTTATTTTGGTACTCAGCCAACAGCCGTTAGGCCAATTATAGGCGTCGCTGTACATTTTATGGGGACTTCCAACCCCACTAACGACTGTTATGATATTATTATGACATCCGGGACCAACTATTTCCGTCACAGCCGTATCACGAGGCGCCGAGAGAAGCCAGTTCTGACCAGAAAGAGCGTTGCTTAACTCTACTGATCAAACGAAGACGCTTGTTCAAGCTACACCACCCGGGGCCCTTCTAGTAAAGCTCTTTTAATTAATAACTTTGTATCTCCCCATTCAGCTGGTGCAAATTGTGAAGTGGACAATTCCGTGGGTGGGTTAGATACATTAAAAGGCTTTATCGAACCTGATGAAGAGATCAGTGTCGAACCACCGTTGTTTTAGATGCTGTATATCCTTTTCACGAGATCAGAAGTGAATCCGCTATCATTGGTGATTACGTTTTTGCTTATGTGGCTGGTTACGCGGGTCGAAAAATATTGAGGTGTGTTTCTAATTGTGAAGATTGCACAAATAAAATAAATGCAACTGTAGAAATACCTTCAAATATTTTAATCGGGAAGAAACAGTATATTGGTAAAAGACTGGTTCATCCCTCACATAATTTTATAGCTGCATTTAAAAATACTGCAAAAGTAATTGTTATTTGTTTACCAAAATTAATAACTTCCTATGGCATAAAACAATAATTGAAAGTTACAATTTTAGAAAAATGTAAATTATCAATAACTCTACTATTCTGCCCTAACCACCATGTAAATATTGATAGTTTTATTAAGTTTAGTGTAGATATAGTAGTATTAAGATATATAATTAATATTAACAGAACACTTAATGGTAAGGATGCACAAGGAGCTGCGGAAAGTGGAGATCCTTTCAACGTTTTGGAATTTTAGAAATTTAATTAAAAAACGCAAACACAAGCGTCACCTGTAAGAATCCAACTAATTTCTTGAAAAAATCTTAAAAATTCTAGTATTATTTTCAAACTAATTTAATTCTTACAAAAAAATGCTATTAAGTATGCTTTTTAATAGTAGTATATTTATCTAGAACGAAAAGTGACATTTTAAAGGACGGGAAAGTTATTTATGGCCGAGGACGGAATTGCTTGCGAGGACCTTTAACACGTTGGCTCCCATATGAATCACCGGTGATACATGAGATTTAGTAGCCTATTGACCGCTGTACATCGATACAGGTTTCTGTTCAGGACCAAACGTGTTCTCTAGTTATAAGGACAGTCCAAAGTCAACAGATGTCGCCATACGTCTCAAATACGTGACGTGCATTATTTCCGACCGTTTGACTATTTGATCACCGGTGATTCACACGGTACGTATGTGATCCCTAGCATTACATTGCACGTGTTGGTAGATCGTTTCCTAAGTTGTTTCGTAGTTTAGTGTCTTTAGTTTTTGTAAAATATGGACACGAAGGAAGAAGAGAAATTACTTCGATGGTTCAACGAACTGGAAGCTGAAGGTAACGATTTTTGAGGTTATCAACATAAAAAGCAAGTTAGTAATATATTTGATTTATTCTTAGAGTTAAATCTTGAAGCTACTGAAAAAGTGCAGGAGGATGAGGGCTACGAGTTTGGGGAGAGTAGTGAGAATGGACACACAAGTCAAAACTGTCCGGAAAACCTAAACTCAGAAGGTGAAGACGAGGAGCCATATACCCCTTCTGAATCGGAATACGAGCCTAGTTCCGAATCAGAATCCGAATCAGTATGCGAAAATGACGGCCACGATGCCGACTTAGCAGATTCAGATGAAGACGTCAATCAACCGACCATAATTTCATGGAATGAAGTAGATGGATCGTCTCTGAAGCAGTTTGCTGTTACTGCTGCTGGCAAAATAAATGTTCCTCGTAATTTGAGACCTGTGGATATTTTCAGACTCATTGTGGATTCGGATATTTTAGATTTGATTGTTTTTGAAACAAACAAAAATGCTAGAAGGTACAAATCAAATTGGAGTGTTGTTTCTGCCCAAGAAATGGAAAAGTTTTTTGCTATTGCCCTGTATATGGGACTAGCCAAATTTCCAAAAATATCAGATTACTGGTCACGTAAATTTCTATATCGACATTGTTTTGTTCGCCATATTATGTCAAGAAATAGATTTCAGGCGATATTGCGATTTATCCATTTTGCTGATAATGAAGTAGCAAATAAAGAAGATCGCCTATATAAACTTAAACCTCTTACAGAAGCCTTAACTAAGAGATTCAAACAGCTAAAGGTCCCTGCAGAGGTAGTATCTATTGATGAGATGTGACGAAAGTGGATACACCTACGAAACAGAAATTTATAAAGGAAAGAGTAATACGACAACTGCAGGACGAAGTAGTAATACAATCGTTTTTACTTTAATGAAGGATTACCTTGACAGTGGACGTACTCTAGTAGCAGACAACTATTATAACAACCTTGAGTTAGCAGATCTACTACTGGAAAGAGAAACCCACAGTGTTGGTACATTACGGAAATACGTAAAAGGAGTACCAAGGGAAATTTTGGATGAAAAGAAAATGAAAAAGGGAGATATCAAAGGAAAAGAAAGTAATGGCAAGGTCATCGGCAACTGGAAAGACAAGAGATCCGTTAGGTTTATTAGTACGAGGCATACATTAAACACCATCGACACAAACAAAAAAAAATCGCAAAGGTGAAACAGTTTATAAGCCAGAAGCTATTGTGTTTTATAATAAATTTAAGATGGGTATTGACTTATCCGATCAATTGGCTTCTTATTTTACTGTTCTTCGTCGATCTATAAGATGGTACCATAAGGTTGCATTTGAGTATCTATTTGGTACGTCTGTTATAAATGCTCTCGTCTTATACCAGCTATCAAACAAAAAGAAAATTCAAGTAGCAGATTTTAGAGAAGCACTTGTGTTGGGTTTGCTTGGGGATACTATAGATAAAGGAAAAGAGAGTAAGAAAACTAAACACGTACTGACAGAGATTGTTGAAAAAACAAAAGACAATCGAAAAAAGAGAAAGCGATGTATTGGATGTTATGACAAAGAGTATGACATTTACAAAAACTCGAAAACAGCAGCGAAGAAGGCTAGGCTGGTTTCCACTGTTTGCAATGAGTGCCCACATACTCCTGCGTTCTGTTTGGAATGTTTTCAAAAAAGACACTAAGGTGACATTTTTCTGTTACAATATCGTGTTTGTTTTTCATTTTGACTGTTTTTTCACGTTTATTAAGAAATAAATAATATTCCCTGTAAAATTTTACTACTATTTTATTTTAGCATGCATAACTTGACTAAGGTGAATCACCGGTGATGCCCACTTGGATTATATGTTACTCGGGTCATTTATATACCACTGCCGTATTCAATTTGTCTGCCTTTATATACCAGCAATATTAACGATCCACGAACTATAATGCTGCGCGATATCACCGGTGATACATGGGGTCCACAAGTGAACCAAGAGGTTTGTTCACTGGTGATACATATGGTACCACAAGGCAGAAACTTCGATATAGCCTTTGTAGCCAACGTGTTAAAAACACTTTTCGTTCATGGTGAATACAACGGTTTATTTCATACTGCAAGTTAAATGAATTTTAAATAAAAAGTTGTAATTCATTTCAAATTTCATGTCAACAACTGACGTATAATTTTAAAGTACTTGTACTTTAATATTTTACTTTAAAGTACTAAAACTTTAATGTTCCATTTTTTGTACCATAAATAGTGCGAAAATAGCTATTTTTCTATTAAGTGCGTGAAGGATGTCTTTTAACGGAGAGATGTTATTTTTGGTCGACAAAAAAACCGTCGAACCGTTAAAAGGACCTTCGCGCACGTAATATAAATAATGCTTTTTCTACAACTTATTTGAAATAGGTCAATTAGACAATATAAATTTAAAAAATTATAAAAATCTATCAATAAATTGTCAGGTCATTTTGTATTTTAATTAGCCACCTAGGCCTTAGGGCAGCGTGCCCGTATGTTAAACCCTTTTAGTTACTTATTTGGCTTCATCGCCTAATTCCATAATAGTGATTTTGCACATATTTGGCCTCAAGCGCAGTATTTCTCGTCATCCGGGGCACCCCTTTGTTGGTACTTTGACAGTCGGGTGTTAACGCTCGCAGGATTTCCGAACCTTCTAGAATTTACGCTGTTGGTGTGACTGCGAGGCCTCGCGCTGTCTTTGTCACCGGAACTTATTTGTTTTATTGGGCGCATCGCCATTGGCTGTCGAGAGTCACGTGGTAACGCCGTTTTGGCTCACGCCACTTTCGAGCGTCCTAACGCTTCTTGCTTGCGGGATTCAGCCGAGAGCCGTCGATCTAAGAGGTCGGATAGTGTGTGTTCGTGCGGCGCTCCCGCCCTTGGCGGGGGCGTCAGCCTTTTCCCGTCTCGTGCTGCTTCAGCAAGTGTTTGATAAACTGTTTCGCCTTAAGCGAGAGTCGGAGTTCAACTCAGGCGATTGAACAAGGGAGGTGTGTGTGTGTCGTTAGCGGCGATCTTATTACGCCAAGGCGTAGGTGTGATGGAATTCCATGCCCGGTCCTACGTCGTCACGAAAGGGAGTGTTCCCTTTAGCTCGTTGTGCGAGGATTCCGTTGAGGTAGGACATCACTTGGGCTAGTTTTGCCGTCGTAGCGGCGTTTGTTGAAGCGCCAGCCTTTGTCGCCATTTTGGGCGCATCCAGACCATTCACACGTCGGCCGTTTTAGCGGCGAATGAATTGCCACAGGCAACCTGTTTCCCGCCAGCTGGACCGCATGCCGATCTCTTGGGCCGTCACCAATAAAATTAAGGTATTTGTAACCATTGAATCATACTAACTTCTCGTGCGCGAGCTGTGCGCTTAGTCATGTGAATAATTGCTGAACTCTTGGCATACGTGCTGTAAGGCGGCAACGCCAGTTTGGTCGCGGTAAAATTGCATGTGCGCGAACTTGATGTGAAATCTTGTGCACCGTTAAAAACGTACCCTTCGCATCTTAAATTGTTGTCGCGAAGTGGCGTCGCTCGCTCATTTTTGATCTAATCACTTCTCTCACTTGGGCTTTGCTGTGTTTGCCCGAATTATCATGTGAGCATTTTTATGAACAAACGTTCTCTTTGTGGGACTCATATGTCAAACTGCTTTTGATTTTGTACAGTTATGGGTGTTGTTTAGTAACAGTAGTGCGCCCATCAGCTGATGCTTATCTATAAGAATTAACGCAATGTTTGCGGCACGCTTTGCCGCCCCAATGTAATAATCGAATAATAGACGCTTATCTAATTAATAGACGCTTTATTCTTGGTCGCTTTGTGCATGTTCTGTTTCAGCGTGCGCCCATCATTGAGGAGATAAATGTACGGTGAGGCCAGTGAGATCAGAGCGTGCAGGTAAGCTTGGTGGTGACATTGTCGTGGCAGAAAAAGCCCCACTTCATGATCTAAGTATTTTTGCCATCACGAAATCGTTGTGTGAGTTTATAATTCACGAGTACCCCTATCGACGGAGTGTCTTGAATACTTCGCCCCCATCTAACCGCCCAGGCCCGGTTATTCGGGTTAAGACAGGCTTGGTGGCGCCCTCTTTATTTTACCGTTATTTACCGACCCCCCTGGCCGTTACCCTTAGATAATCTCGTTAAGAACCCGCCCAACTCCACTGAAAGTCTAGCCGGCCTATCTTGTTGTGGCTGGGTAGCGGCCTAGGAGAACTTTCGTCCCGATTTCGTCCATTACGGCACGCGCCGGCCGTTTCGTTTATGTATGAGCCGGTGCGGTGTCGTAAAGTCAGTTCAAGACCGTAACAAAATGACATGGTCAAGTCACCTTGTTGAGTTGCTAAGGAGACGTAGAAATTTTTTCAAACAACCGATGTCATTGCGTAAAAATATTTTCCTACGACCATATAAGAAAGCCGTTCCTAACGCACAAAAAAGCAGGCGTGAAAATTGACAATATCATCTGTGCGATTTACTTTCACAAAACAAGTGAAGAACCCGTGTGTTAGCAACACGTATAGGAATATAACGCAGTTTGCGCAGTAATAGGAAGCCGCGGCCGGTTCAAAACAAAAAATGACGGTCGTTTTATCTGAACTGTCATTGTTACTTTTTGCGTCAAGTAGCAACGTACAAACGTAACTGAAAATGGATGTAGAAAAAACGGCAGTAGCAGCGAAGATTTGTCTGCACACTGCATTCCACCGAGTGTGGTCGAGGCTGCCAGGAACACTGCTTTGAATTTGTTACCTAGATAAGTTCTTACATATATTGCACACCAATCCAATTTGATTATTTTTAATCACGTGAGTCAGTTTGACAAATCAGATCACGCTTGAAGTGAAAACGACCCTAGGGTGATTTTCAATCACTATGGAAACTACCTAATTAAATTTCAGTAGTATCCTATGGCAAGTTGGTGGCACTGTAAATCTAAGTCAAATTCGAGGTTAGCAGGTTAGCTTTTCCGTCAGTCTGTGTCAAAACTGACGCAAAAGCTAACCTGATAACCTCAAATTTGACGTAGACATACAGTGCCACCAACATAATATTATTATAATGAAGTGTCAAATTAATTTGTCAGAAAATGGCAAATTTATTTAAGAACTTATCTTTCCGAATTCACCGCGGCCAGTGATAAATCCTTATAATTTTGACAAATAATATCCCTCAAGTGCGTTGCCTTTAAGAAATAACCCTCGGCTTCGCCTCGGGTTATTTCTAGGCAAGCACTTTCGGGTTGTTATTTGTCAAAATTATTGCGGGTGATTATCACTGCCCTTGGTAAATTATAGCTGAAAATCGAAAAAAAGGTATGAATTTTCATACAGACAGTTTATGGATTGGCGAAAAGCCCAAAATATGGCAACTTCGTTTTCGGAGAACGTATTGCTTACCTACTTCAGCAAATTAAATAACACAATAAAGCCAAATTCATTGTGGACCCAATATTCGATGCTGCGAAGTACCCTCGGCGTTTATAATGACGTGGATATTTCAAAATATCAAAAATTAAAAGCGCTATTAAAGCGTCAATCGGACGGCTATAAGCTAAAAAAATCCAAAACCTTAACAAACCAAGGCATCTAACTTTTCCTTCAATAAGCCCCAGATGATAAACATCTGTTCATAAAGGTAAGTCTTGAATTTTTGGTATTTAATTTTATAGGATATTGCTCATAGCAAGTTTTTTTTGGTCGTAGGAAAAATAGTGTACAAAACTCGCTGGAAAGTGTCTTTCCTACACTCGCGTGATTGCTGCACTCGGCTACTCCTCGTGCGCAACTCTCCCGCTCGTGTGAAATATGGCACTTTCTACGCTTGTTATGTAATATACTATTTCTTGTACGGGTGCAGTGTATAATTTCGTTTGAAAATAATGAGCAGTAGCGAAGAGGACGAAGTTATGGCCGCCAATGGGATTCCTGCTGAATTGATTCACGATGCGAAGGCAGCAATTGATAATTTACTACCCAGGAAGTCCAAATCGCTGTCTGAGAAAACATATTATTTATTTAAAGGCTGGTGCCTGGATAAGAAGGTTCAAAGAATTACAGAAGATGTGTTTCTAGCTTATTTAGAACAAAAATCCAGGCAAATAAAGTCCCCAACCGTTTGGTATACTTTCTCAATGCTGAAGAGCACGTTAAATGTGAAAGAAAATATAAATCTTGGGAAGTTTCCAAAATAGATTCCCTACTTAAAAAGTACGAGTGTCGACTACGATGGGAAAAAATCTGCAATTTTGACAAAGGATGACATCGAAAAATTTCTGGCTGAAGCAGAGGATACAGATTATTTGTTGAAGGTAAAAATCTCTTTAACAAAAACCACTGTATTTACATTATGTTTATTTGTTTGCAGACTGTCCTGATTTTAGGAGTCTACGGCGCTTGTCGCAGAATGGAACTGACAAACATGGGAGTAGGTGACGTAGAGGACATGGGACACATATTAGTCGTCAAAGTTGTTGATACCAAAACTCACAGGGATCGCACTTTTACGGTTTCGAGGTTTGAATATATTGAAATATATAGAAAATATTAAAATTTGCGACCATCGTATACTACGAGCAGTCGCCTTTTCCTGAAGTATGCAAAAGGCAGATGTGTAAATCAGAACGTAGGAATAAATAAAATTGGAGAAATACGCAGTCTCATTGCTGCATTTTTGAAGAAAAATGACCCTAAGAGCTACACATGCCACTGCTTCAGAAGGTCTTCCACTACTCTTCTGGCCAATGCTGGTGGAGATCTTTTAACAATTAAACGATCCGGAGGTTGGAAGTCGTCTTCCCTAGCGGAACCCTTCTGGCCAATGCTGGTGGAGATCTTTTGACAATTAAACGACACGGAGGTTCCCTAGCGGAAGGATATATTGAAGACTCCCTAGAAAGCAAGACTAAAATTGCAAATAAAATATTGAACACGGCGTCCACCTCTGGCGAAGTTGGAATATTGAACACGGCATCCACCTCTGGCGAACTTGGAAGCAAATCTTGTGCAACAATTGTGTCCTCATCGGAACTTCAAAACTTTAACATTAATGCACCAGAAATGTCACCCAGCGTGAAGCTAATTGAGAAGTGTTCCAATTTCACTATCAACATTCATTATAATAATAAATAAGTAGTTTGTTATTTTGTGTTCAAATTTTGTAATAGTAAATTTAAAATCTAGTGCGTAAAATTTTTTATTTACGATCTAGTGTGTGAAACGCAATTTCACGCACACTTATTGAAACGTTAATGTCACTTTTATGTGTCAGTTATAGAAAAACTGATATTTTCATGAACGTACCTGAAATTTTAATTTTCAAAATTTCCTTTTTTGATGCCTGTAGTTTTACAATGGAACTGATAACGATGCTTGAGCTAGCCAGTTATCTTGTACCGGGTGATTATAACTGCTTTTCCATTAAGTTCTCTTTCAAATATTTGTTAAATTTGAATATGTTGGTGGCACTGTAAATCTATGTCAAATTCGAGGTTAGCAGGTTAGGTTTTGCGTCAGTCTGTGTCAAAACTGATGGAAAACCTAACCTGATAACCTCGAATGTGACATAGACTTACAGTGCCACCAACATATTCAAATGTAACAAAGATTTCAAAGGGAACTTGATGGAAAATGCTTTATAATAACCTGGTATTTTTACTGTGTTCGGAAAGGTACCTCTGACTTCCACCCGCGCCGATGGTTATTATCGATCTCTTTCTGCGAATGATTTCGAGGAAACAGAGCTGTCAGAGGTACCTTTCCCAGCGCAGCTTTTGTTTGAGTAGGTTTAGATTTGTCAGTTACATTTTGAAAGTCAGTTACTTGATATTTCAAAAATGTATTCTAATAACGAATATGTAGATATGGTCCTGGTTATGGGGCAGTGCCACAATAATGTCGCTGAGGCTGTTCGTGTTTATGCAGAAAGATTTCCGAACAGCAGACATCCTGGCCCAAATGTAATAAACCGTCTCCTGCAAAGGAGCAGAGACACTGGGCAATTGGCTTTATTGCCAAATGCAGATCGAGGCCGACCACGAAAACTGCGAAATCCAAACTAGGCCAGTCGATATGTCTTTTAAAATGGCTGTTAGCGGGAGTAATTCCGGACAAGCTGGAATAAATTTTAATCTGTTCTGTTGGGACTCAGAAAATATATATTAATTTTGCACCCCTTAACAGGCCCGGATTTAACCGCTATGCTTAAAAAAAGGTCTAAATTTCGATATTTTTCCTAATATTAGTGAATATCTCGATTAGTATCAACTTTTGAGCAAAATGCGTAGTTGTCAAAATCAAAGAAGAGTAAATTCTCTACAAAAAATGTTCTATACATTTTTGTCATACGTTCGCTTGTTTCGAATTCATAGGCGTCGAAATATATTTTTTTCGAGCATTTGCTTGTTACTTTCTTTTACAATAAAAGAAGTATTAGATTCACCCCAAAAATTCGAAATTGAGTTTACAACAGATCTTCACGTTTTAAAGTCCCCTAAACCCAAAAAACATGTTTTTGTTTATTGCTCTGTCTGTGTGTCTGTCTGTCTCTGTGTCTGTTTGTGAACAGAGTATCTCAAAACGAAAAGAGGTATGACGTTGAAACTTCATATGTAAGTTTTGTGTACTATCTAGATGCGACAGCAAGCTTTTGAAGAAAATCGCATAACCGGAAGTAGGTGTTTACTCTTGTAACTTTCCAGTTTTTTTTTATTTTTTCAAAAACGGCTCTAACGATTTTTTTCAAACTTTACAATTTTATTAAATTTTTAATGTGTATTGATGTAAGCTAGGCAATTTTTCAGTCGAATACCTCTAAAATGGGTTTCTTTTGTTTTCTTTTCCAATTTCCTATTTTAAATAGAACACCCAGTATACTATTACATTCTTGAATTTAGCTCAAAATTTTAGAGAAAATTTGTCTCTTGAACGAACGCTCTATTGTGTACGGTTTCTGTACAAATTGCAATTTTTGAAAATTTTTGACAAATGTTTGTATGTATGTATGTATAATACTTGCGGTGTAGAAGCTGGTGCTTTATGTGCTTGCATCTGGCGGTACAATGCTCAACTTGCCCCGGATTCGGGATACAAAGTTAAAGATTAAAAATCAAATTTTGGCTAATAGGCCAGTCGATAAGTCTTTTGAAATGGCTGTTAGCGGGAGTAATTCCGGATGATTCAATTAGGGACAACATTTTATTTCTGCATGCATTTAGTGGCTGCGATACTGTTTCCGCACTATACAGGCAGGGAAAAATGAAGTTCGTTAAACTTCTACAGAAAGAGAAAAACTTACAGAAGGCTGTTCAAATTTTCAAAGACCCAAACGCGTCCCCAGAGGAAATAGATAAAGTGGGAGAACAATTTCTTCTTCTTCTGTATGGATCAACACACTGTGTATCATTGAACAGGTATAGATACCAGTGTTTCGTACAATCTATTAACAGAAGTTTATCAAATCTAGCATCATTACCACCAACCAAAGACGCAGCTCGCTTGCACTCGTTCCGTACTTACAACCAAATTCAGCTATGGTATGGAAACGAAAAATCACCTTTCGAGTGGGGATGGAGAAATTTAAAGAATGGATTAATGCCCATTCCCACTGTACAAGACGCAGCTCCCCAAGAATTTCTAAAACTAATTTCTTGTAAATGCGTCAAAGGTTGTAATGTATCTTGTCGCAAAGCAGGTTTTCATTGCTCAGTAATATGTGGTTTCTGTCAGGGCAAATCTTGTTTGAATACTGTGGACGTGATCGAAGTAGACGACGAAGACGACGACGAGGACTTTCATATTTATCTAGAACAATCAATATAACATTCCCAAGATTATGAAGCAAATTCGGAACACGAGACAGATATTGTTGCAAGTCAAAGTGATATTGAACAACCACCAACATCAAAAAGGCAAAAAAAATTGATGAGCAGTCAACTTCAAAAGAAACTTGAAGTTAGCAAAGTTGGAATAGTGGAACGTCAATAATAATAAAAAAAATCTGGTGTGATACACGCACACAACTTCCTTTCATAGTGATTTTATAATTAGCCAAAATTTGATTTTTAATCTTTAACTTTGCATCCCGAATCCGGGGTAAGTTGAGCATTGTACCGCCAGATGCAAGCACATAAAGCACCAGCCTCTACACCGCAAGGTAAAACGAGGTTATCGATTATACATACATACATAGGTACATACATTCAAGCATTTGTCAAAAATTTTCAAAAATTGCAATTTGTACAGAAACCATACAAAATAGAGCGTTAGTTCAAGAGACAAGTTTTCTCTAAAATTTTAAGCTGAGTTCAAGAATGTAATAATATACTGGGTGTTCTATTTAAAATAGGAGTTAATAAAAAAGATTGGAAAAGAAAACAAAAGAAACCCATTTTAGAGGTATTCGACTGAAAAATTGCTTAGCGCACATCAATACACATTAAAAATTGAATAAAATTGTAAAATTTGAAAAAAATCGAGAGAGCCGTTTTTGAAAAAATCCAAAAAACTGAAAAATCCCAAGAGTAAACACCTACTTCCGGTTATGCGATTTTCTTCAAAAGATTGCTGTCGCATCTAGATAGTACACAAAACTTATATATGAAATTTCAACGTCATACCTCTTTTCGTTTTGAGATACTCTGTTCACAAACAGACACACAGACAGACCGACACACAGACAGAGCAATGAACAAAAACATGTTTTTTAGGTTCAGGGCACTTTAAAACGTGAAGATCTGTTGAAAACTCAATTTCGAATTTTTAGGGTGAATCCAATACTTCTTTTATCGTAAAAGAAAGTAACAAGCAGATGCTCGAAAAAAAATATATTTCGACGCCTATGAATTCGAAACAAGCGAATATATGACAAAAATGTATAGGACATTTTTTGTAGAGAATTTACTCTTCTTTAATTTTGATAACTACGTATTTTGCTCAAAAGTTGATACTAATCGAGATATTCAATAATATTAGGAAAAATATAAAAATTTAGACCTTTTTTTAAGCATAGCGGTTAAATCCGGGCCTGTCAAGGGGTGCAAAATTAATATATATTTTCTAAGTCCCAACAGAACAGATTAAAATTTATTCCAGCTTGTCCGGAATTATTCCCGCTAAAATGTACTTGTCGACTGGCCTAAACATGGAAGAAGCAGTTTTAAATGTAACAGAAGATCTTACCAGAAGTACAAGAAGCATTGCACAAGAACTGGGGTTGTTGCAAAGTCCCGTATATCGAGTAATTGGTGACGAAGGATTACACCCTTATCACTACACAAAAGTTCAGGCGCTCTTACCCGAAGACTTTCAGTTAAGGAGGAATTTTTGTAATTGGTTGTCGGGACAAAATGAAAATGACCCAAATTTTATTTCTCGCATTTTATGGACGGATGAGGCAAATTTTAGTAGGGATGTTTTTTTTTTAAATTCTCTCAATTCTCATGTTTATGCCTTTGATAACCCTCACGCAGCAGTTGTAAACCACCATCAGCAAAGGTTCATGTGTGGGTTGAAATACTTGGTACCCACCTACTGGGACCAGTCATTTTACCCAGATGCGAATTAAGCGCCTGACGGACCTGGCGGCCGGCCGTTTTTGTGCAATTAGTGGTAAGTACGTATTAAATAGTACTAAGTACACGTTTGAGGTTTAATTTCGCGATATAACTTGAGACAATAATATTATTGAAATATGGCAAAACAGTATCTTGGGTTTATTTTGTACGCTTTTGAAATTCCAGTATTTAGCGTTAAAAATCGAATTTTTGTTTTTATATGTATAAGTATGACCAAATAAACTTTGTCAAAACAGGAAGAAATCAACATTTGTAAACGGCGGATACCCTAGGCCGCTGTTGTAATGAGAATTTATTGATATTTTTTAATAAATACTTATTTTAAATTTAGAGTTCACACGAATAATAATAATAATAATAATAATAAAGGCCTTTATTTGTCACACATTATACAATCAAAATAATACAGTTCATTTATTTATTAACCCGGGCGAGATTCAGATTCGCGAAGCTGCGAACCTGTTCTTCCACCTAACCCTAAATTCCGCTTTTACCAAGGAATACAAAATAAAAATTAAACACAACTGAATTATAGATTTATATTCATTGCAAAATGTATATGTATCTATAAATTTAAAAAATTTAAGTACAATCACTCTCAGCACAAATTATCGTAGTTTATCGTTTGAAGTTAAGAGATTATTATCACAGGTAAGTACTTAATTTTAATTTTTTTTAATTTTACACCGCCATAAATTTTGAAATAACTACATTCTTATATTTCTGAAATGATATCTTTGTGATGTCCATAGTCAATGTATTATACCATTTACATATGTTATATAGGAACGACCGTTTAAACAGTTCGCTTGTGTGTGCAGGAGGAGTAAGCATTCCCTTATACCTTAAATTTAACGTATGGACTTCAGTTCTGAATTTAAGTTTTCGGCATAGATATGAAGGTTGTTTATTAATAAAAATTTTGTAGTAAAGGCACGCAGTGTGTACAGCTCGCCGGTTCTGCATATTAACCCATTTTAGATCTACTAACTTATGGCTTACTCTTTCATATTTTCTAATGCCATAAATCAGTCGTATACAAGAATTTTGTAATTTTTGTATTCTGTTACTGTCAAATTTAGTTATACACGTGTTATATACAGTATCAGCATGATCAAAATAAGATAATACCAATGTGTTGCACAGTAAAGATTTGATCTTGACACTAAAAGAGTGCCTATGTTGATATATTACTCGGAGATTGCAATACGCCTTTTGTAGGCAACACGAGATGTGTTGGGTAAATTTAAGATCAGAATCTAAGTAAAGTCCCAGGTCCCGCACTGTATCTTTTAATGGTATAGGTTTTTGCCCTATGTTTATTGCAATAATGTTATTAATTTTGCTTCTATCGGTTTTCTTGCCAAACAGAATAGCAACTGTTTTACTTGCATTAAGTTGTAGACAGTGTTGTTGTAAAAAATCAACTATATTCACTAGATCGTAATTTAAAGCAGTAACAGATTGACTAATTTCAGACGGACTAAATGACAAGTATAACTGGGTATCATCAGCGTAGCAGTGAATCTTAGCAGATAATACAGCTGTTTGTATTTGTGATATATAGATACAGAATAACATCGGTCCAAGCACAGACCCCTGTGGGACCCCAGAAGTTAACATTTGATATGTGGAAACATGGCCCTGATATCTGACAGCTTGTGCTCTGTCAGTTAAATAACTAGCAAACATCTGTACACCACTTTCAGAAATACCAATAAAATGCAATATAGATATGAGAAGATCGTGATTTAGCGTATCAAATGCTTTTGAAAGGTCTAACAGAACTAGTAATGTGAGCTCCCGCAATCCGACGCCGTCAAAATGTCGTCTGTTATGTTCAGAAGGGCTGTACTGCAGCTATAATTTGGTCTAAATCCGGATTGTATTTCAGGAATGATGTTAAATTTTAATAAATGTACCTGCAATTGAGCAGCCATGATCTTTTCAAGAATTTTAGATAAAGTTGGTAAAATACTGATTGGTCGGATATCTTTCAAAGCTGTAACTACGGAGGTTTTTGGTATGGGTGTTACTAGTGCCATTTTCCAAGATGAGGGGTAAGTATCATTAGCTAGACAGTAATTTACAATATGTGTGAGGTATGGTAGGAGGAATGGAATACACAGACGAATTGTATGTATGTTTATACCATCGCCACCCGAGCCTTTACTTTTTATTTGCATAATAGTTTTAAAAACAGTTTCTTCATCAACCTGAATAAAGCTAAACTGTGTCTTTACAGAGGCCCGTACATTATTCCTATAGTAAGCCATAAGCGTGTCGTTGGGGGCTACTTTTGGCACTGAATCAATAAAGAAATTGTTAATTGTTTCTGCATTATTAATTTCTTCGGGTAAATTCAAAGATTTATTTGAAGATTTAATATTTAATTTGGTTAATTCGCTCCAAATATCCTTTGAACTATGGTTTCTAAATTTATAATTATAATATGCCTTTTTTTCTTTTTTAATTGCGTTATTTACAGCATTCCTCAACCTTTTATAAGTTCGCCAGTCAACCGGAGACCTACTTCTTTTGTAAAAATCTAAAGCTTTGTTTTTAGTGTCTATCATTTCGCGGAGATTAGCTGTCATCCACGGTGCAAATGTTTTAGTAACCCTACATGTAACTAAAGGTGCATGAATGTCTAATAGTATTTGTATATTACTCGTTAGAAAGTTTATTTTGCTATCAATATCTGGTAGTTGATATACAATGTTCCACGGCAAAGAGCGTAAATGATCATTAAATGTTGTGAAATCAAAATCTTTGAAGTTACGAAAAGTTCTTATTGCATGGTTAAGATTGTGAGGTTTTTTAAAAGTTAAACAACACGAGACAAGATCATGATCACTAATTTCAGATACGTTTAAGACATTTGTTGATATAACACATTCGGTATTTGTGGTTAAAATGTAATCAATTAGTGTAGATGAATAGTCAGTAATTCTAGTAGGTTGTTGTACTATCTGTGTTAATCCTAAACCCTCAAAAACATTGCATGCATGAGTAGCGTTTAGATTTTCGGATTGAAAAAGGTCGATATTGAAATCTCCAAAGCAAAAAATATCGTCAACACATGGTAGTATATCCGCCACCGTTGCCTCAAAAACATTAAAAAATTCAACATAGTGCATTGTCGGTGGTCTGTACGCAACTGACAAGCCAATATTTTTATGATCCATACGCACCTTGATCCAGAGTTGTTCAATTTCGCTACTTGTAGGAATAATAGTGTAATTATATTTCGATAAAATATAAATTGCTACTCCTCCCCCACGCCCAACTCTGTCTCGACGGATTATATCGTACCCTTCAATTTTTATATTGTTTGTACTGATATTCGCATTTAACCATGTCTCCGAGACCGCCACTGCATCATAATGGTTGGATAAGACTAGGTTCCTGAAATCATGATAATGTGCTGATAGTGACCGTACATTTAGGTGTGCTAAGCTAGAGTGATTCATTGTTTCCTCAAGAATGAATCAAGTTAATATGATGAGAATGAAGATAAATGTTTATCAACTTAGAATAATAAATTTAACAATAAAGTTTGCAAATAGCGCAAAATAAGGCAGAGTAAAATAAATATTCAGTAACACAAAAGTAAATTTAACAATAAACGTTTGCAGTTAAGGCAAAATGAAAATGAATGTTTAATAACTTAGTAAAGTAAATTTAAGTTTACAAATACGACAAAATAAATAAGGCAAAATGAAAATAAATATTTAGTAACTTAGAAAGGTAAATTAACAATATCGCAAAATAAGGCAGAGTAAAATAAATATTCAGAACACAAAAGTAAATTTAACAATAAACGTTTGCAGTTAAGGCAAAATGAATGTTTAATAACTTAGTAAAGTAAATTTAAGTTTACAAATACGACAAAATAAATAAGGCAAAATGAAAATAAATATTTAGTAACTTAGAAAGGTAAATTAACAATGAAAGTTTGTAGATACGGCAAAATGAACTAAATCTAATTACTATTTATCACCTTACACAGACATATGCGATGTGACCCCGGCTGGCCTGTCTTCGCATTAGTTATTGGCTACAATATTTTCAATATCGCCCAAGTCCCTCACCAAATGCTTCTTGTTGTTATGGAATACAAAAACTTTACCATCAAGAGTCCATGTCCGTTCTTTGGAGAATTTTTCTTTTGCCCCTTTATAGAGCTCCTGTTGATTGCGTGTTAGGTCCTCCTGAATTCTGAACTGGGTACCCTTAAGCTTTTTCTTGTTATTAAAAATAACACTGCGGCACCTGTACGAGACAAATTTCACTATAATTGGTCTAATTCGTCCTGTCCTTGGCGGCCCCAGTCGATGGCATCTATCGATAGCATCTGGAGGAATATCAACGCCCAGTTGTTGATTGAAAAAGGAAATTACATTATCTTCAACATTTTCTCCAGCTGTTTCTGGCATTCCAAATATATTAATGTTGTTGCGTCTTGAGTATTGCTCACCGTTATTTATCCGCGATGCAAGGGTTGCATTTTCTTGTTTGAGTTTGGAGTTTTCGCTAACAAGTGTGCTAATTTTTCCTCCCATGTCGTCCTGTCTTTTTTCAAGCGCTGCCAATCTTGCTTCAAGCGTGGCAGTTACAGCGGCAACAATACTGTCGGTCAACTTTTTCTTCCAGTCCTCGTTTAAGGTTTCGGCAATTGCCTCTTTAATTTGATCCTTTTGACCTCTTGTACCCATGTTGGTTTGACGGTATCAGGCTATCAACAGCACCACACACAGAGCCACACGCGCAGTACGTCTGCTCAGCTCGACATTCAAATGCGGAATTAAGTACATTAGTATAGTTCTCCTATGAAATTAGTGAAATAAATATTTTGATAGTTAGCTATGAAATTTTAGGAGACATGTGTATTATTAAATCAGAAAACCAAAATATTATAACGTGACATTTGCTAATAATCATTAACAAATTCAGTTAAACATGGAAAAAGATTTAAATTTGTCAGCAAAACGAATTCATCTTTCGGAAGATGCAATAATCGGGGTCGTTGGCTCAGATGTAAGCATCCTGACTACTGATTTAAGGGTTGCGAGTTCGATTCCCGGTCCCGGTGAGGTTTTCAAAAATTAAAAAAACGTAGATGAAAGCCTCTACAGAATGCCATCATTCGAAAGTGATGTAAAGCCGTGGGTCCCATGTTACTACGATGTGTAGCATGTAAAAGATCCCTTGCTAGGGTTGGAACTCCTTAGTCTCAGCAAAATTCTAAGTAGGACTTTGACCATATGACCAAAGCAGTTCGTGTCTAAGGTACCTGGTACTCTGCATGCCTAGACCGTGTCCATTAACAAACAAACAAACAACAGACCTTGTCCATTAACAAACAAACCAAAACATTATAACCTGACAAGGCACTAATGACAGTGACATTTTATAATTATTAACAAATTCTGTTGCAGATGGAAAAAGATTTAAATTTGTCAGCAAAACGAATTCATCTTTTGGAAGATGCAAAGTTATTAGTGAAAAATGGATATGATTATTTTTTAGAAAAAAAATGTAAGAATCTTTTAAAGATAACTGCAGAACTAACAAAAGTTCCTATATCTACTGTTGCTAATGTAGTTTCCAAATAAAGGTTTAAACCAAAAGTTCGACAGCCACGAAATATTCTTAATAAATTAACTAATATGATAAAAATTTCCATTAGAGATGTGATTCACAGGATGTACAAAAAATAAGTACCTACTCTAAACAAGATTCAAACAAAATTAGTGGATTGAGGTATTGATTTTTTATATAAAAGTGATACTTTACAGTCTATTCTTAATGATATGAGTTTTACTTATAAAAAAATCAATAAAAGACTCAAGATAATGGAATCTCTTAGATTTACTACTCACAGAATCAAATTTATTACTTCTAAAGGGTGTTTTTTTAGAGGGATACAACTTTTAATTGAAATAAAACACAGTAATATGTTTTTAATATCCATGAAATTGGCTTTATTTGAAAGATAATTTTATGGCATATATGTTTGAATATGATTTCGGGCATGTGACCGCCGTGATTGCCGTATACATGACGTAATCTGAAGGTCCAATTTTCACACACTCTTTTCGCAGTAAATCAGGCTGTATTTCATTTCAGCAATAACGCGTCGAATTTTGCCTTTCAAGTGCTCAATTGTTTCCGGTTTATCGGCATAGACATGCGACTTTACATATCCTCCAAGAAAATAATCTAATGGCGTCAAATCGCACAAACGAGGTGGCTAGTTAACAGATCCACGAAATGGATTTTTAACTGGCCACCTCTTTCGTGCGATTTGACGCCGTTAGATTATTTTCTTTGAGGATATGTAAAGTCGCATGTCTACGCCGATAAACCGGAAACAATTGAGCACTTGGAAGCCAACATTCGACGCGTTATTGCCGAAATACAGCCTGATTTACTGCGAAGAGTGTGTGAAAATTCGACCTACAGATTACGTCATGTTCACGCCAGCCGCGGCCGTCACATGTCCGAAATCATATTCAAACATAAATGCCATAAAATTATCTTTCAAATAAAGCCATTTTCATGGATATTAAAAACATCTTTCTGTGTTTTATTTCAATATAAATAAAAAACAGCCTTTATAAGAAAATTTAGATCATAAGGAGGTTTTTTATTTAGAAGAAACATGGTACGATACCCGTGATATTACACAGAGGGGATGGGCGAATTCATGAAAATTTTGTTTGGATACCCCGATTCCTCGTGGAAAATGTGCTATAATTTTTCATGTTGGAAGTAAAAATGGATGGGTTGATGGAGCACTGCTACTCTCAGTGTAATCAGAATACACGAATATAAACAAATATATGATTTGATTAACAATGTGGACACATTTTACAAATTAACTCAATTGTCAAACACTAGGTGGTTGTCAAGATACCGTGCCGTAGAAAAAATTTAGCGCAGTACTTAGAACTAGAAACATTTTTTTCTATGATTGCTGTTAAGGAAAGGTGTCACACAGCAAGGCTACTTAGTGATGCCTTTAAATGTAAAGAAAATAAATTAGTTTTGCAGTTTTTACAGCCAATATTAAAGCAAATACACCAGCTAACTATATTTTCAGTCCCGAAATATGATCATTACACAGCATTTGAGGAAATAAATGCAACTACAACAGTTAACAATTTGGATAATAGTTAACCCTATTGTTAGCAGCTATGAATTTTGACGGAAACTATCTAAATTTAGATTATTGTGACTTTGGATATGCATTTGCCGAAAATTTAAGGGCGGCTAACTTATCCGAAGAACGGGTTATTTCCTTAAAAACAAAATGTTTGAGTTTTATTAAAATTTTATTAGATCAACTTATACAAAGGATGCCTGCCCACCTTGATGTCTTTCGTCAAATTAAATTGTTTAATCCAAAAATAATAATAAATGCAGCAAGTCGTCCAAAATTTACTGAACTGCCCTTGAAGTTCGCCAATTCTAACCAGTTTGGAACTATGGAGGTACAATACCGTAATTTAGTAAATATTCACTGGGAAGAAGTGTTTGAAGATAAAATTCCAAATGAATCAATAGAATTTTGGAAAAAGGTGGTAAATTTAAAAAATGCAGCAGGAGATTATATGTTCCGAGAGTTGGCTCTTTTTGCATTCAAAATGTTATCACTACCCTCCTCAAATGCTGTAGTAGAAAGATCATTCAGTATAATGAATGTCATTAAAAGTAAATTAAGAAATACAATGTTAGAATTGTTGAATGCTATTATGACAATAAAACTTCATTTCTATGTTAACAAAATTTGTTGTAAAGATTTTCAGCCAACTGCGGACATGTTTTCTCGATTTACCTCAAAAATGTACAAGACTGAGAAAGATAAAGACGGCAATACAAATGATTACGATGAAATAATAGAAGTTGTACAATTATGCAATACATGTATTTAAAGTTTTGTTAACTTTCCATAATAAAAAAAATTATTATTTATGTGAGCACTAACTATAAATAAAATGTATAATATCTCATTGATACGACATTGTTTGTTTTACTATTTAGTCATATATTTACTTATACTAAGCATTTATTTGATTAAACTATTTTCCAACACCAACCCCGCCACTGCTTTTGATCCGCCACTGGAGGCGGCCATATTCTGTCTTATGTCATAAGTGACATTTCATATGGCCAGACTGTTGTATATAAAGGGACTGTAACCAGATTTACAGTGGCTATATAAGGACAGTGTGGTCAATTTTAAAAAAGGCAGCCATTAAGAGTCGTCTCTACAACAACCAGCCACGCCCTTAGGTATTGTTCTGTGCACGGCCTGCTAAATTGTAAGACAAACGTCACCCTGCTAAATTGTGACATAAACGTCATTTTATACGGACTGGACATATGTGAAGTTCCGCGAAGCTTTACAGAGCGGTGGGTACCCACGATCGAGAAAATGTGTGCAATGTGAGGTGGTTAAATGTGCAGTGTAACATTAATTTTACAATAATGTCAATAATATTACTTAAACAGAATTAAACGGCAAGAGACGAGGTGAAACATAAAGAATCACTGCCAGCGATTAAAATTCCTCGTTAACGAGCAACCTAATATCGGAATATAAGTCAATGTGTCCTTTGTTATCTTCTTTATTGTGTTTTTGTACATAAAAAACGAGAATTTACAACATTTTGCATTGGTCGACACAGAGACTACGTACAGAAGCTCAACAAAAACTGACTTTTTTGATATTCATAATCAAACCGTTCTATTTATACCACCAGTTAATTTAGAGGAATATAATATTCAGTGTTAGATAACCCATAAATTCTCTTTAATTTGATGCAATAATCTTTGTCATTAAGACATTTATATAGTATACTAGCAAGATGCCCGTTCTTCGTACGGACTACAATTTTTTTTTTCTAAATCTCAAATGAATTCCAGGGAGCACCCCTACCCTTCACTCAATACGCTAAACTAACAAACGCCGCAAAACAATATTCTAAGTAAAAAGGACACAGTATTTTTCCGAAAAAAGGCCTCCGCAACTCTTTTATGCCTCACGTACCCCCTTGAAATGTGTACGTAATTGGCATTCCCCTTGTATATATTAATAAAACTATAGTTTTAGTATAACAATGAGGTAAAATTAATATATATATATACAAACTAAATGTTGTATTCATAAATTGGTGGGATTTCGGAAATCCTCCTATTTATTGTAAGAGATATTGAGTAATTAATAAAAACACAGTTTACTCCTTTTTCACCCCGTAGGGGTGGAATTTTGAAACATTCTTTCAGCCTATATTATCCTGAAATAAACCCAGGGCAAAAAATTATTAATAAATTTAACACCCTACCCCTTTTCAGTTTTCCCTTTTTACCGCTTGAGGGGTAATTTTAAAATCCATTAAACCACTTTCTAAATATTTTAAGAATACATTTATATGCCAAAAAACAATGGCCTAACTCAATAAACATAGGAGATAAGAAGGGTTCCTTAATTCAACCCGAATCCAAATTTGCACCTTTAGGGGCCGGTTGCAGAAAGCAATGTTAAGTCTGGTGTTAGCTAACGCGACGTCAAAGTGAACAAAAACGAATCAAATCTCAAATGCTTATGGTAACTAATACATTAGTAAACAAAATTTGATGCGATTTTGTTCACTTTGACGCGACGTTAGCTAACACCAGACTTAACATTGCTTTCTGCAACCGACCCTAGGTGTTGATTAGGGGAAATCCTGAAATGTGTTTTTAGACACTTATATTGGATACCTATGCGAGGAAACACCAAGCCTATATCGTATCAGGTTTAAGAGATATTGAAGAATTCGTGAAAATACAGTTTACCCCGTTTTACCCCCTCAGGGGTAAAATTTTAAGTTCCCTTAAACCGCTTTCTAAATATTTTTAGTTTACATCTATATACCAAAAAAGAATGCTCTAGCTCAATAAACATAGGAGATATGAAGGGTTTTTTAATTCCCCCAGATTCTAGATTTGCACTTTTAGGGGTTGATTAGGGCAAAATCCTCAAATGTATTTTAAACACTTGTATTGGATACCTATGCAAGCAAACGCTAAGTCGATATCTTAGAGGGTTTAAGCGATATTGACGAATTCGTGAAAACACAGTTTACCCCTTTCCACCCCCTTATGGGTAAAATTTAAATTTCCTTAATCCGCTTTCTAAATATTTTAAGAATACATCTATATGCCAAAAAATAATGCTCTAGCCCAATAAACATAGGAAATACGAAAGGGTCTTTTATTCACCCCGAATCTAGATTTGCACTTTTAGGGATTGATTAGGGCAAAATCCTGAAATGTGTTTTTAAATACTTATATTGGATACGTATGCAAGTAAACACCTAGTCGATATCTCATCGGGTCTAAGAGATATTGCGGAATTCGTGAGAACACTGTTTACCTCTTTGGTAAAATTTTAAAATTCCTTAAAACCCTTTCTAAGTATTTTAAGAATACATCTATATGCCAAAAAGGAAATGTTCTAATTCAATAAACTTAGGAGATACAAAGAGTTCTTTAATTCACCCCGAATCCAGATTTGCACCTTTAGGGGTTGATTAGGGAAAAATCATGAAATGTGTTTTTAGACATTTCTATTGGATACCTGTGCAAGTAAACACCAAGTCAATATGTCATCGGGTCTAAGAGATATTGAGGAATTCGTGAAAACACAGTTTACCCCTTTTCACCCCCTTAGGAGTAAAATTTTAAAATATCTTTAACCACTTTCTAATAATTTTAAGAATACATCTATATGCCAAAAAACAACGTTCGAACTCAATAAACATAGGAGATACGAAGGGTTCTACAATTCACCCCGAATGCATATTCGCACCTTTAGGGGTTGATTATGGCAAAATCCTGAAATACGTTTCTAGGTATTTCCATTGACAATCTTTGCAACTAAACACCAAGTGGCTATCTCATTGGGTCTAAGAGATATTGAGGAACCCGTGAAAACACATTTTGCCCCTTTTCACCCCCGTAGTGGTGGAATTTCAAAAAATTCCTTTTAACCCATTTTGTTGTGAAATGGAACTCACAGCCAAAAAATCTAATAATTTTGACCCCCTTGCCCCATTTCAGTTTTTCCTCCTTTTACCCCTTTAGGGTTAAAATTTTCCAATTCCGTCACACCCCTTTTTAAATATTTTAAAAATACATCTATATGCTAAAAAAGAATGTTCTAACTCAATAAACATAGGAGATACGAAAGGTTCTTTAATTCACCCCCAATCCAGATTTGCACCTTTAGGGGTTGATTAGGGCAAAATCCTGAAATACGTTTCTAGGCATTTGCATTGAAAATCTTTGCAAGTAAACACCAAGTCGATATCTCATAGGGTGTACGAGCTATTGAGGAATTCGTGAAAACACATTTTACCCCTTTTCACCCCCTTACGGATCGAATTTCAAAAAATCCCTTCTTAGCACTACCTTACCTAACAAATTGAACCTTCCACCCAAATTTTAAGTTCGTAGTAGCAGCGGTTACGGCTCTGCGTTGATTAGTCAGGGTTGTGACTTTCCTTTATATATGTATAGATTATAGCTTTCGATTTGGGCTAATGCACAATTTTCGCAAAAAGTATTTTACTTAACTCGTTGACATTTACTTATGCAAACGAAAATTCGGCATTCGCTTAGACAGAACACTGTAGAATTTTATCATGATTATTTCATTCCACCTCGTGTTGGGGCTACTTTCAATAATAAAGGACTTAGAAGCAATTTTGTGTGACTATGTGTAATTTCGTAAAACGACTCTTAATGGCGGATTTTAAAACAACCAATCAGAAACATGACCAAAATTGACCACACTGTCCTTATATAACCACTGTAACCAGATTTAAGGTCACTAAATCACGTTAGCTACGCTAGCACAGGTAGGGAAACTCGGAGTTATTTATGTCAAACCAAACTCGTTTTTGTCAGTGGCGTACCCAATCAGTTTATAGGGTATAATAGAAATAAATTGAAGTTTGTGAACATTAACGCACTGAATAAATATTACATAACAAATTATTTGCAAACGTTTTCCAGGTTAAAAAAATTAATTTTCACAAATCTAAACCGTTAGCGAATATTGTGTACAGCTCGCCGCATTCCAATACTTCGGCACTTCACATACACGTAAATGATGCATATCATCTAGTGGACTATTTATTTCGTTCAACCACCTCTGCCGTTTTATGCTATTTCTTGGTCCTTAATTTGCAAAAAGTAATTCATTAAAAAGTATTGATAAATATTGCAGTTTAAATTACCTTCAGGAACTTGAAACAACGTGTAACTTTTTATGCTGTTGTTCAGGCAACCTTTAACGCAGCAAATGAAAACCATAATGCTATTTAATATAAATACCTACGTTTTGACAAAATTCGTCGGGAGAACTAAGGAATCCGAGATCACAATCATCTCTTTAGGTCATAATTTAGGCAAATGATTTGTAATCGTGAAAAATTACCTTTGATATTTCTTCAGATCTTCAAGTTTCAGGGTCAGTAGATAACGAAAAACATTTTAAATTGCGGTTAAAAACGATCATCTGCCTAACCTACAACCTAGAGAAAGGATTGTGGAATCGCATTCGAAGAATACATTAATAATAAGAAAGATTATTTATGCCCTAACTAGTAGAGCCTATGGTAAATTTGACATTGACAAACTCGTTTTTTGAACTTGTAAAATGGTGTTTCCCTACCTGTGTTAGCGTAGCTAACGTGATTTAGTGACCTTAACCAGATTTAGAGATCCTGTATGTAGTTTACTAAGAGTTGGGCAAACAGCCTGATTTGACATACATTTTTGATCCAAATTAGATATTTGACATATGTCGGACAAAGAGGTTATGGGAACCAACCTTGCTAACTTGCCTTCGATGGGAGAGTTTTCAGAGTATTCATCATTCTTAGCATCTCTAGAACCGACTATTAGGAATATACGGCCAATTTAGCTAAGATTTAGATTTGCATGTGTGAAACTATCGGTCGTTACATGTTACAAAATATGTAAAAACGGCATTTTTATCACACATGCCTTGCAAAAAGTGATCCAAACCAATCAAAATGTATTCCGGTGTTTGCCCAACTCTTACACCCGTATGCATAGTCGTTCGCCAGCGGCTCGCCGGAGTTTCGTTATGAATAGTATGTTGGCGGCACTGTACGTCTATGTCAAATTCGAGGTTATCAGGTTAGGTTTTCTGTCAGTTTTGACAGACTCTGACACAAAATCTAACCTGCTAACCTCGAATTTGACATAGACGTACAGTGCCGCCAACATACTATTTATAACGAAACTCCGGCGAGCCGCTGGCGAACAACTATGCATATGGGTGTTAGTAAACTATATACAGGGACTCTAACCAGATTTAGTGGAAATTCTATCAAGTTGGCAACATTGAAAGCATCAATTTGCGATTTTTAACATGCGCATTGGCGACTTGGCTGCCAGAAATCTGGCAACACTGGTCAGAGGTACCTTTCCGAACGCAGCTTTAGTAACGTATATACAGGGACTCTATACAAAATTAACTAGGGATGTTTATTAGGCTATGTCGCAGTAAACAAACAAAGAATATAAATTCAGGAGCTGAATCAAAATGATAGACATTAAAATTAACAAGTATTTAAACAAAATATAGGTAATACTTACTGTTTAACTAGCAGAACGACGCACTTAACCTCAACAAGCAAACAAATACGGCGTTGGGAACGGTTGGGAACAGCAAGATTCTGTGACGTCAAAATCGATATTCTTGTCTACGACTGCGTATTACAGGTTGGAAATTTCCTCGCCCCGACCCGATGGGGGGGGGGCCCTCTCAACTTTCTTGTTGCGAATGCTTAGGTCTCAGTTTCACTCCTGTGGCCGCAACCCATGTGACGGACGATATCATACACAACGGAGTGAAAGGGAGCGAAGGGGGAGCGGGGGTAAAGGGAAGGACGGCAAGGACGCCCCCCGCACCTCGCGTCATTCCGTTGTCAATCGGCAGTAACGCTACTCGTTCGCTCGCGCTACGCTAACTACCTACCCACGTCGGCGTTTATTCCCAGCAAGTTTTATTTATTGCTAATATCTGTGTTGTTTTTGTGCATAATCTTAGCGTTCTAGGTAAGTACCTACCTATTTCATGATAATAATATTATTCCTGACATTACAAGTAATGGCTACAACAATGCAATATTACAGTGTCTATGAGTTTTTGGCCTCAACAGCTCGCATGTGAGTCGATTCACTGTTGTGCTTGCCTAAAAATAAGATACTATTTGTTTACTCGTGTCACTACAGGTGTACTTTAGGTATAGTTGACATAAATTATACAATTTTGTGTTTTTGAATAAAAATATTCTTCGGCTTAGGTATGCTCACTGTCGGAGGATTTTATTTAGGACGAAACTATGACGCTATCCGTAAAAACAAATAGATATTTTTATATTTGATTTCTGTATTGTTGCAGATTTATACACCCAAGATGGCTTCTAAAAAAAGGAAGATCGTTAATAAAAGACGGATTTTTAATGAAGCATGGACAAATTTATATTTTTTTCTACAACCGTGTCTAAAGTAGATAGTTTAAACACGTTAGTTAGTTTGTAAAGTTCCACTTTTTAAAAAGCAGTGCATAAAAAGTTGTTTACAAACCCTAGTGCATAAAAAGTGGAATGTATTTTGGGTTGCCTATTTACATAACCTTATTCTAGATATTAATCATGTGAAAAACCAGAAAGATGTAATTTATTTAATAGAATTTGGTAATTATATGTACAAAACAATAATAATCGTGAAAAATTAACATAATTAATGAATTATTATTAGTAACAGTAATAGTGCATAAAAGGTTCTTTACAAACCCTAGTGCATAAAAAGTGAAATTGATTTTGAGTTGCCTATTTACAAAATTTTACATAATTTTGACAGTTCATCGATCACGATCAGTGGCGCCAACTTAATACTAATTTCAATCAACCAACCAGTTCCGTACCAAAATAAATAAAGCAATTGATAAAAAAATGTGAAATGTTCAGTTGTAGACAAAATCTAGTATGCAATGCTCGTGCTCTACCATTTCTCAGCACTCGATTAAAAAGACCTACTTTACACACTAGTTGCATAATAGTATATTATGTTATTAGGAGCAAAAGTTATATTTTATGTGGCGAGGCTGGACGGGTTATCTGCCGAGCTTGCGAGGCAGATAAGTACAGCCGAGCCACATAAAGATACTTTTGCTCCGAATAACATATAGTATTTTTTCTTCAAACGTTTTTATAACAAATTATTTACAACTTTGTGAACAAAATTCGAAGAAAATTAATTGATCTCGTCAGCGGCAGATAAAGTTGTCAGCGGCAGATAATAACTTTATCTGGTCGATACAAACTACAAATGAATATTATATATACATCATTTTTCTAAGTAACAATCCCCCTTTAAAATACACTTCTCCCATCGCTCCGGTAGCTTCTGTATTCCCGTCGAAAAAAAATCTTTTAGTTGACGACGTAGCCAATTTTGCACCGCATCCTTCATTCCTGATTAGAGGCAAAGCGCTTGCTCCCCAAGAATTTTTTAAGGGGCCAAACAGATGATAGTCGTTTGGGGCCAAGTCCGGACTATATGGGGGGTGAGGCAGCACTTCCCGGTTCAATTTAACGTGACAAAAAGTCGCCGCTTTCATACTCGTAGCGAAGCCGGAATTCTCTGCAAACCTGTAGTCGTTTCTGCTGTTGTTCCGCGGAAAATTGTTTTGGAACCAACCTGGCGCTAACTTCACTAAATTTAAGCTTGTCGTGGACAATAGTGTGGACACTACCAACACTAGTGTTTACAATCCCAGCAATTTCCTTCACAGATATTCACCTATTGCTCCGGATCAGCTGGTCAACTGAATGTTCCCAAGATTCACAGCAGACGGTTGGCGGGCAGCATGCAGCAAGTTCGACACGCGTTCACGACCATCCTGGAAGGATTTACACCACTCAAAGACTATTTTCAGTGATAAACCCCCTTCTTCAAACTGTTTATGAAATCTCTGATGAATATCTGTCGCTTTTATACCTTCATTGAAAAGAAATTTAATAATTAGACGTTGTGCAACAGAATTTGACAAATTGTTGCAGGACATTGTTAATAAAAATGACAGTATTGACACAATTAAGTTGTAGTGGTTTATGGCGTTAGCTAACATGCCTACTTTGATTAATGTAAAACCGCTTTACAGTATCTCTTCAATTATGTTCATAAAAAAATAACATGCAGGTCAAATTTGAACTGCCCTCGTATAACCTTCAATTATTTTGAACCAGGTCACACTTTTATGTCGGCAGACAGCTTCCACCACCAGGTCGAGCTGTCTATGAAGAGAAAACAAAAAATCTATGATTTTGATGATTTCTCCGATGCAGTTGGAAGTGCCTGTAAGGGTAACGTGGATATAAAAAAAATGGAACCCGGCGATTTTTATAATTGGAAAAATTTCACATCAGTGCAAAAGTTAAAAAAGGATTCAAACAATCGTCCTTATTTATCAGACATTGTGCAAGTTATTGCTGAGCGTGGTCACTACACTTTAAAATATAGAACTTCTTTTAGTGAAGAAACAACAAAAACTTTAGATTTTCTCATGAAGAAGGCAATGAAAAAAAGTGAATTACTGAAGACTGTTGCGTGTCTCGATGGACCTCATGGGTTCCCAAAAGATAAAAAAGAGACCATTCTTAAAGAATTGAACGGTGTGCTACCAGAAAATCGAAAAGAATTTTGGAAGAATCTACCTCCTACAACCACGCCGAATGAAGATTATGAAGACAATGTCGATGTGTTATAAATTTTTTTAAATGTAATAAGACTTTGTTCGTTTTTTATGGAATAACTTTATTTTTTGTTCTACATATGTATAGTAAAATAAAATAAACCCTAAAACATGCTGCGTTTTTTCTATTGCTTACATGTAAGACCATTTTTAAATTTAAAAAATGCATTTCAATATTACTATGCAGATACCGCGTTTTGCTCAAGTAAGGCGCAGGCTGGTTATTCTGATTTTCTAAATAAATGCGCGGTATGTGATTTTTTTGCTAGAAAGTGAAATATATGATGCGGTCTATTTTTTACAAATAATTTCAATATTGCGTAAAACATGTAAACACATTTTTAATAAGCAAAAGAGGATTAGTCATCAAAGTACATGTAAAAAACTTTAACGCTGGATTGCTCAGTTTAGTGCTACATGCAGATACCGCGTTTTCAATAAGCACGGCAGTATAGGACTCTAGGTCAAAATATTGCCGAAAATGTTTGCTCTTCAGATTGTCTCGTTTCTGTTGCTTTAGAAAATAACGACTCGTGCAAGCACTCGTGGTTATTTTCATCGCCACAGAAACTCGTATCTGAATCGCAAAAATTATTGTCGGCAATATTTTGACCTCTTGTCCTATTATTACTGAAAATTAATTGCGAAATGCTGAATGTTAATGGAGCGGCGAGACAGAAAGTGAAGTTTGCATCTAAATTATTTCAGTTATTTTATAATTCACATTATTTTGATCTGTAGATTGTTTAAAAGAATGTTGGAAATCCCAATAACCTATAATTATCAAATATCATGTGTGCTTAGGAACACATAAGCCCCCTGTAAAGATAATCCTTTGCCAGACGTTAATCAAACGAAACAAATGTTGCAAGCCACAATTCAGGTCACAGCATTTTCTACGAATTTTAACGTTAAATGCGTCATGGGTTTGTAGTTAATTTCTATGAAAATGAGAGAGTAATTTTAAATTTAAGACGAAATAGATGTTTCTAAGTAAAACAAGCATTTATGATTAAAAATATACTGCTCAACAAATGAATTGGACCACCCATAAAAATTCTATTATTGATTTTACGACAAAAAGTCATTCTTTATAAAAAGTTCTGCTTTCAAGCTTCAACGAAAGACAAGAAAAAAAATCAACTCTTGCGTTTAGCGTCTGTCGGAATACATTCGGCTAGTTCCAACTGCTTTCGGAAAACTTCGTAAACCCCAATTCCGGTCACTTGGGTCGCAAGGTAACGCGCACTTGGGCGAAGCGACGCGCGGAGCGGCGCGGCGCAGCGAAAAATATTCCCTGGCAAGAATTCCGCTAGGGTAGCTTCGCTTCGCCGCGCTGCTCTGCGCGTCGCTCCAGTATAAATACAGTAGAAAAAAAAATAGAAATAAAAAGAAAACAAAAAAAACATGTTAAAACACGATCTAATTTCAAAAGAAGGAAAATTCAACCAATCTATGCGATTCTTCATCGGATGAGGAACCTGATGAATTTGAGTGTGAGTCTGTAGAATCCTCGGTAGAATCAGATGAAGACGTTACCTCGCAGACTACTCAAAAGGATATCACCGAGGATATCACTAAATAAAGTTTATTGCTCAGTGAGCATTATTATTCGGTTTATTTTGATGAAGATTGGTTCATTGGTAGAATTATTAAATCTGATGATAACAATACACATTATGTAATAACATTTTTAGAGAAAAATTTTGATAAGTTTCTCTGACCAAAAAGGGAAGACATTCAACAAATAAATGTATTTTTTATGGGCCCATTCAATTAGAAGGCAATGAGCCATTCACCGTAAAAAGGAATGATTCAATAAAAATTAAAGCAAAATATAAGTCAATCAAAAAAGATTTCAGGTCTCGTTAGGTCATAGTTATACATAGTTCATTCTTTCTTTAAATCACTTGCAAAGTTAGGTCAATAATGACACTAAGCGTATTGCAGGGAGTTTGATGAAAAATTATCTTTTTGCTTTGGTTACCTGTTTAAGTTTAAGATGATTTTATAATACCGATAGTATACAAATAAAGTTTGTATTTTTTCCATATACATATATGTTTCTTCTTCATTAGTAATAACTCGTAATAGATGGTAATAACACGTAATATTTTGTAATAACAAGTAATTTTTCGTAATAACACGTAATATTTGGTAATAAAACATAATAATCGGTAATAACACGTAATATTAGGTAATAAATTGTAATAATGTTAATAATTACGTAATAAATCGTAATAGGTGTACAAATTTTGATGGGTGGTTTACCCCTCGGAGACAACATATACTGTCATACCTCAAAGTGTGCTCCAGCACAGTGTTTCCCAAGCTTTTTTCCTGGCGTACCACTTCACAAGACAAAAATATTTTGCGTACCACTTAGTAACGTGGAGGTAGTTATAGATGGAGTATGTTTGTTATTTTACTAATCTAACTAACCCATTTTATAACCATAAGTCTGAAAAATAAAATTCTGTGTAGTGTTACAATATTTTATTAATTGATATGAACAATAATATGAGTATGATAGTTCCAGCAGCAGCGATTCTTAGGAGAGACATCACCAAATGTAATTAAATCATTATTGTGTTCCAAAAATTGCTTTCGGTGCTGTTTGATGAATATAAGTTCACATTTGTAATCTATAGGAAAATATATGTTTCACTCTTTTTAAACGTACCTATATGATTTTTTATTTGTCACGCTTGTGATCAGATCAGAGGCAAGGAAAATATTCCTAGAAGCAATTACAAAATAAAAAGGAGATTCAAACAACTACTATTTTTAAATTATTGGAAAATTAGTCATTATGCATTGATATGAGACAATAGTCTATCTATTCCAATTCAAATAAATTTTATAAAGAATAATTTCACGTTAAACGTTTGCACATGCGACAAAATCTGCACATTAATTTGGGAGCTATAATCTGTAATGAAATATTTATTTACATTGTAACAAGCTTACTGATGATTGGTTACAATGTGCAAGTATGGAATGTCGAGATAGAACGACAATGGAAGGGGTAAGTGAGCTGAGTGCTTCTATCACAGAATTCATCAAACAGAATTTATAACCAGTTCTTTCACAATGGCCATAGTACAAATTTAATATATATTTGAATGGTATTATCAGAAATTTATTTTTAATGAATATATTCCTGCAAGGCGGGCACTATAGTTTAACTATGTAGTTTCTTAGATGTAATCATTCTCAGCATAAGAGCTGTAGTTTTTTCAAAACAGTTGGTATGACTTTCTGAAATTGATAATTCGTAGTTTGTATTACCTTAAATCATATACCTATTTGGACAGCAGTGAAAAGAAAATCAGACACGAAAAAAATTACAAAAGTTCTGAATTTATTAAATAAAGTAAGGTTTTGGACAATAAAGGTTTAACTAATGAAAAAACAGTTATTTTAAGTTTATTATGGCATTTTGTCACCTAACCTACCTTACTCTAGCCTAGCCTAACTTAACCTATTCTAAAGTAAAGCTAACCTATCTTATGCTAACTCAGAGTAACTTAACTTTTCTTGTCTTTACAAATAATATACCTAAACAGATAGATCAACAAATAACAAATAACGTTTAAAATTTTTGCACTAATTTTAAACCTCTTGTTACCTACAAGCATCACGTAAGCTTTGCTTCTAGATTTTTTCTGTGTGAATAGTGCTTTCCTGTAGTTTCAAGGACTCGGAGTGAGAAAAAGATCTAGCTGCTCTCTGAACTACCGGTGTATATTGTGCAGCTGAGCTTTTTGTCACCTAACCTACCTTACTCTAGCCCAGTGTTTCCCAACCTTTTTTCCTGGCGTACCACTTCACAAGACAAATATAGTTTGCGTACCACTTAGTAACGTGGAGGTAGTTATGGATGGAGTATGTTTGTTATTTTACTAATCTAACTAACCCATTTTATAACCATAAGTCTGAAAAATAAAATTCTGTGTAGTGTTACAATATTTTATTAATTGATATGAACAAGGAATTCATACCGTAAGTTTAAAATAAAAAAAAAACATTATACTATAAGGAAAATACAACAAAAAAATAAAGAAAACTTCAATGAGAAGACTGAGCTTGGAAGATTAGAAGCCAGCTTGGGAATGTCTGGTCTAAGATTGATCAGTCATAAACGAAGATCATTTTCCACACTAATAAGTCTATTCCGATATTTGTTCTTAAGATACACAAGTGAAGAAAATGTTGTCTCGCACAAGTAAGAAGTTGTAAAGGGAAGTAAAAATTTAACTGCTTTGTCAGCTACTTCTGCGTAGTCCGCACGCTTTTCAACCCAGACATGCACGAGCAACATTTTTGAAAATTTTTGCTGTAGTTCTGAGTCACAATTTAGTTCATACAACTGTTCCTTTTCTTTCGCAGTAAAGATTTCTGGTGCCACGTCTATATCAGCACAGGGGTTTTGGATCCAGAAATATTTGCTGAAGTCTTCAGGGAAATATAGGTTGTAGCTTTGAATCAAACTAAGACAGTGTGTTTTGATGTCTGTCAGAAGTGCAGGACTCAGTTTCAGGTAATTTTCTTCAACAAAATTCTCAAGCGTTGGAAACAAAGATACCTTTTTCTGTTCTGCTTCTTTTGCTGCTTGATTCAGCTTCTTTTTCATAGCACTTATTCTATCATGAACCCGAAAAGAAGTGTTATAATTTCCTTGCAGGGCTTGGTTGAGCTCATTAAGCTTTGAAAATATCTCTGCCAAATACGCCAACTTACACTGCCACGATTAAGCAAAATTCTTGTAACATTTATTTATTGTACTTACACAATAAATAAGTTTTGTCAATTCGCCTTATCATGTCGATATCAGTTGCACGAAGGAATGCAATCAGTTAAACATTTATTTTGTACTTCAAAAGATTTTCACGAGGAATATATTTTTAAAAATATTGCCGAACTAGCCCTTATTATTTTGTGTATTCCACACAAGAATGCTGATGTTGAAAGAATATTGTCTAATATTACATATATTGAAACTAACAGAGAAATAAGCTTTCAACATCACTTTTTGAAGCTGTACTGCGAATAAAAGTTGATCAGCATGGCAAGAAGTTATGTTGCCATAATTGTCGAAATGTATTCTTTTAAAAAATGTGTTTTTGTTCAATAACCAAATTTTAAAACAATTTTTTCCCCGTGTGCAGAGCAGCACCTACCACCGCACTGGCCTCTGCGTACCACTAGTGGTACGCGTACCACAGGTTGGGAAAGACTGCGTCCAGCAGACATATTTTCATATGGCCAGCGTTACTCTCAATATGTTCTGTTACAAACTCGTCCACACGAAGGGGTAATTGTCTATGTCTAAATATTCTATTTTTTACTTGGTTGAAATTCGATTCGACACTAGCAGAGTTTGCAATTCGCAGGCAAGATGGAAAAATGAGCTCATGACAATTGACCACAATGCGATGGTGTAGAAGAAAAGAAGACGAGGAAGACCACAACAGACATGGGATCAAGCCATGAAAGAAGCACTAAAAAGAGGAATAACTTGGACGGAAGCTAGGAAATTGGCGAGAGACAGGAAAAATTGGAAGAAATTAGTGAATAGTATTTAACCCGACACCATTTTATGGTAAACAGTTTCTTGATTATACCGGGTGGCCATAAACATCTGAGATCCCGGTAGCCATGGAATTAGCTACTTATAAATGTTGGTTAGCATTATACATATTTCAATTATAATATGTATTGATAAGAAATGTAATAAAATGCAAATAAGAGGAGGGGAATGTGCCCCACATTCTGCAGTTTAGCCTACGACTCGATTATAAAAATCTCCTGTTCTAACTTCAATACTTATTGCAATCTGTAATAATTTTTGACAGATAGGAATTTTAGTTGTGATGACATTAATGACATTTAGTTTAGTTGGATTCATCACTTTAATAAAGCGGTGCTGATTCCAAAGGTAATCTGATATCAGATATTTATGGCCACCCGGTATATACAATTCAAATGGGGAAAGCGCTAGGTAAAAGTGGTGGCGCCAGATTGCGCTTGATTTGAAGAGCCTAGCGCTAGGTTTTTGTAAGATTTGCGTTAATTGGTGGTGCTGATTATCTCATCAATTTTATGACGTACAATTCAAATGGGGAAAGCGCTAGGTGTAAAATTTATGGCGCCTGATTGCGCTAGATGTACAGAATCTACCGCTAGGTTTCCAGATGCCTATCGTTAATTGGTGGTGCTGATTATCTCATCAATTTTATGCCGTACAATTCAAATGGGGAAAGCGCTTGGTGTAAAATTTGTGGCGCCAGATTGCGCTAGATGTACAGAATCTACCGCTAGGTTTCCAGATGCCTATCGTTAATTGGTGGTGCTGATTATCTCATCAATTTTATGCCGTACAATTCAAATGGGGAAAGCGCTTGGTGTAAAATTTGTGGCGCCAGATTGCGCTAGGTGTAGAGAATCTAGCGCTAGGTTTTCAGAAGCCTATCGTTAATTGGTGATGCTACCGTTAACTCAGCACCCCCCGAAAAGACCAGTAAAAATATCCGAAACTGCAATGGCGCTAGCGTAATAATTTGTGGCGCCAGATTGCGCTTGGTTTGAAGAGTCTAGCGCTAGGTTTTCAAAAGCCTGGCGTTAATTGGTGGTGCTGATTATCTCATCAATTTTATGCCGTACAATTCAAATGGGGAAAGGGCTAGGTGTAAAATGTGTGGCGCCAGATTGCGCTAGGTGTACAGAATCTACCGCTAGGTTTCCAGATGCCTATCGTTAATTGGTGGTGCTGATTATCTCATCAATTTTATGCCGTACAATTCAAATGGGGAAAGCGCTAGGTGTAAAATTTATGGCGCCTGATTGCGCTAGATGTACAGAATCTACCGCTAGGTTTCCAGATGCCTATCGTTAATTGGTGGTGCTGATTATCTCATCAATTTTATGCCGTACAATTCAAATGGGGAAAGCGCTTGGTGTAAAATTTGTGGCGCCAGATTGCGCTAGGTGTAGAGAATCTAGCGCTAGGTTTTCAGAAGCCTATCGTTAATTGGTGATGCTACCGTTAACTCAGCACCCCCCGAAAAGACCAGTAAAAATATCCGAAACTGCAATGGCGCTAGCGTAATAATTTGTGGCGCCAGATTGCGCTTGGTTTGAAGAGTCTAGCGCTAGGTTTTCAAAAGCCTGGCGTTAATTGGTGGTGCTGATTATCTCATCAATTTTATGCCGTACAATTCAAATGGGGAAAGGGCTAGGTGTAAAATGTGTGGCGCCAGATTGCGCTAGGTGTAGAGAATCTAGCGCTAGGTTTTCAGAAGCCTATCGTTAATTGGTGGTGCTACCGTTAACTTAGCACCCCCCCGAAAAGACCAGTAAAAATATCCGAAACTGCAATGGCGCTAGCGTAATAATTTGTGGCGCTAGATATAAAGAATCAAGCGCTTGATTTGGAGATCATTTGGAATAGGTGGTGGTGCTATGTTAACCGACCCCTCTGGTGCAACGCTCGTCTTGTCCGTTGTCTCAGTCTGGCAATCGCCACATACGCGACTGGTCCTGTAGCGATCAGACACCTGATTTTGATTGCATATTAGTGTTTAGTTTCTCTGTGCGTTATGCGGCCACGGAATATTTTCAGAGTCAAATATGCCTTAACAAAAAAGAAAAACAACGGATGAACATTGAGTGTATAATGACCGATGGGAATGAGACTGTTTGGTCACAAACACCAGTAATAAACTTCAGTGCCTTGTGAGTATGCAAGTATTATCAGTTCCCAAAGAATATAATTTAAAACGCCATTACACTTCGTTTCATGAGTAAAAGTTTCAGCAGTATACTAGCGAATCTAGAAATGCTATTTATTATTAATGAATATAAGAAGACACACAACAAACACATTTTTTCAGAAAGTCTAACACTAATAAAAATGCAGTCTGGCGGTTTCTTACATAGTAGCACTGGAGATTGAAGATTTAGTGATGGAGTGCTTATAAAGACGTGTGCAATCAAAATCGCAAAACAATTTAATGAAACAAAAATTGACCAGAAATTCGAAACAGTAACAGTATTTCATCAAACAGAAGGATTTTGATGAAATTTAATTTTCAACCCATGTGCGCTACATTGAAACAATCGTAGAATTCGAAAACCGATTTGGTGACTTCAAGAAAATCAAAGGAGATATTACAGTTTTTAGTAGCCGCTCACCATTTCCATTGAGAATGTAAGAGCTGACCTTCAACTGAAACTGTGTGATTTGCAATCAGATACTTTTTACCAGGGAACAACGGAAACGGGATTAAAGTTTTCAAGTTACTACCAGAGGAACATTATCCCAAATTGAGAAACTTTGGCCTAGAATGGATTCCATGCTTGAAGCACTTACCTCAGCGAAAGCAGCTTTTTAAACATAAATTTTTAAAGGTCAAATATAGATCTTCGATATCTGATAATTCACTTTCTCAGTTGCTTCGCTTGTCAACAACAAATATTGTATATATCTCTTTCAATGCTTCTTGTAACATAAGTTAAGGTTCTTGAATAAAGAAAAACTGGTATCCAAATATACACGTTTTATATTTATTACTCGCCAAGTCACATACGACACATTTTATGACGCGGGCCTCATACCCTTCAACTTTTTTTTACAGTGGCCCCTGGGCCACTTGAAGTTGGACAGCCCTGACCTAGAATATCTAACACAATGTGACGGAAAAAGTGCCACCGAACTAAGTTTTTATATTTCTGTTACGATCGTAGAAAAATAGCGTATGATACACGTGTATAAGAGTCATAAGTGACACTGTGAGAGTGATAGACGCACGACGCGAGTTGTTCTTTTTAACGAAAAAAGGGTGCAATCTCAAATATTCTAAGAAATGTTGACATTTTAAGTGATCTTAAAACTGACACAGTGAGACAAACAATAAGTAAGTGTAGTGAAAAATATTTAAACAACTTGGAACATCATAATAATTCTCTAGCTCTCAGCCTCCTGGACAACAGTGAAAACACTCAACGACTAAATAGATACAAACCCTTAGACTAGCCTCATAGATATTAAAGTAACAAATATGTATTAATTAAATTATAGTTTAAGCAGTTAGTAATGTTAAGTAAACTTGGGGTTTAGGTCACTGGGCCTTAACTATCATGTAAATCCATGTCATTATTATCTACACATCACATTTGCTTATTGTAATGACTATACAGATTGCAAATAGTAAATAAATTAATAAAAAAAAATATAAATATTCTCGTTATCATATAAAATTGAGCATAAAAGTATTACCTTCCAAGCCAAGGTTAGAATTAACCATGACGACTTCCAATCATGATATATCATATCAGAAGCATCATATTGACGAAGCAGTGAAAGCTAATTTAGTTACACATAAAGAGACGCATATACGCGAAAAATCTTACCTTTGTAATGTTTGTGGATATAGGACAGCATAAGTACCTCAAGATGGCGGGAGGTAGAATGTGTTGCTCAAGTTGTGCCGAAAAAGTAGGCAAATATGATGATAAAATACAGTGCAATACAGTGAAAAAGTGTCTGTACCATATTGGATGTGTAGGCATTACAATGGCCGAATATGAAACACTAAGGAAAGAAGGTAAAGAACATTTATGGATATGCATGGAATGTAAGGAGAATGTAAACAAAGAAAGTGAGAGTACAGTAAACCAACCAAACCCAGTAGACCAGTTAAATAGTGAAAATGGAATAAGTGAGGTTAGTAACGCAGGTATGGGATTAGATAAGCACGCCGTAACCCAGGTAGGAAGGAACGTTTCTGGAACATTCGGAACGTTCCAATAATGGCACATTCTTGTACTCCAGCGGAACGTTCCGCAAAACCAGTTCAAGAATCGTCGTTGAACCGTCCTTAAGTGTCCACATATAACAACGTTCCTAAGACGTACTTCGAAACAACTCGAAAAACGCTTTAAATACGCTCTCAATAAGTGCGCCTGCGCAAATCGGACCACGACTTTAGTTATCGAGCTTATCGATTTTGTCTTTCTGCAACAGCCATTGCAATGTGTTCAGTTCGAAACAGTGTTACGTTGCAACTTTATTTAGTTTTGTGTTCCTGTTCGTATTAACACGTTGACTGCCATGAACGCGCCAGGCGCGTTTTGTTCCCTTATATTTTAAAGCAACGAATATTAAGTCGGCACTGCAAATATATAACTCCACTTTTGCAGGCACATGACAAAGATCTTGTAGAAGTATAAACACGTCTTGGTTTCAAGTTTAGCTGTTGGTGGTGTTTTACAGCATTACTATTCGAACATTAATTGTGTAAGTGTTAGTAGGTGAAATAAAGTTGTTGCAGAAGTAATAAAAGGTAAGTTTTGTTGAAATTTTATGTAATAGAGGAAAACAACATAAACCAAACCGTAATATATTTGATGTGTAATATCTGAATGTTAAAAAATTTGAGGTTAGGACAACAACAACATAAATACTTTCTGTGTTTAGGTTTCATTTCCTAGTAAATTCGAATGGAAAACAGCGAAGCACAACCCTCAACTTCAAAAAAAAGGAAGAATGACAACAAACGTCCCCTAACCAACGAGGAATTGCTACAAATTTTAGAACAGCCTTCAGGTGAATCCGACGAAGATGTGGATATTGAAATGTCAGATAGTGACGAGGATGGGGATGGTAGTGAAGAGGAGGTTGTGGTTCCACACATAACAGCAATCAATCAAGGTGCTAACCAAAGAGTGTGGTTGACGAATCGTCCAGATATAAGTAAAATACAGTTTTCGGGAATAGCTGGACTAAAAGTGCCTGTAGATGGTAATCAACCAATTGATTATTTTAATTTGTTTTTATGTGATCAATTTTTTCAATTGATACTGGAAAATACAAACAATTATGCTGTTGAGATACTCTCCAAGAGTACTCACGATAACAGCAGAATAACACAATGGAAAGACGTAACCAAGGAAGAGTTTCGAATATTTCTTGGCCTTCTTCTGCACATGGGTACTATCAAAATCAATCGTATAAATGATTATTGGAAAACTCATTACTTGTTCAATTTGCCTGGTTTCTCCAACTTCATGAGCAGAAATCGGTTTCTACTTATTTTAAGAGCTCTGCATTTTAGTAACAATAACAATGAACAAAATAGACTATCGAAAATATCGCCACTGATGAATTATTTTAACTCTAGAATGACTGAAATATACTATCCACGAAGGGAACTTGCTATTGACGAATCTATGGTCCTGTGGAGAGGGCGGTTGATATTTAGGCAATATATCAAAGGAAAACGCCATAGATACGGAGTGAAACTCTATGTTCTCGCAGAACCTACCGGGATGGTACAAAAAGTTCTTGTTTATGGAGGTTCTGCTGATCCAAATGTAGGCGGTAACAAACACACTGAAAAAGTTGTCCACAGTCTAATGGAAGGAAAAAAAGGTGTAGGGCATTCCCTTTTCATGGACAATTTTTATAATAGTGTCGGATTATCAGAACAGTTGTTTCAAGAAAAAACATACACCACGGGTACTCTAAGAGCAAATAGAGCTATGAATCCAGCAGAAGTGATTTCAAAGAAGCTAAAGAAAGGAGAAACTGTTTGTCAATATACAAACGAAGGACTTTGCGTTAGTAAGTGGAGGGACAATCGCGATGTTTTGACTATTTCTACAGAATTTGGAGGCGAAATGGTCGATGTTGTTTCTAAAAGGAAAATAGAAAAAAGAAAACCGCGTCTCGTAACCGAATACAATAAATGTATGGGAGGTATAGACCAGAACGACCAAATGATGAGCTATTATACCTGCGAACATAAAACGCTTCGTTGGTATAAGAAGCTAGGCATACATATTTTTCAAGTTATGCTCATAAACTCGCATTATTTATTCAACAATTTTGCTAACAAAAAGATGAATTTATACGATTTTAGATTATCTGTTTTGGAGACTTTGTTACCACCGCCTCCCAAACCACAAAAACAACCTTTGGTGTATCATCTTCCAGAGTATTGCTCAAAAGATTTGAAAGGAAAAGCAAAAAGACGCCGTTGTAAATATTGCTGGGAGGTGCGTCAGATAAGGAAAGACACAGTATATTTCTGTCCGCAATGCCCAAATCAACCTGGACTTTGTTTAACACCCTGTTTCAGGAATTTTCACGAACAATAATGTATTTTTAGTTGAAATCATGTTATCTTTATGTTTTCTTTCAGTTTTTTGTTCGACTAGTTATACCTTTGAATAAATATTTGTTTTGCATATGTTGTTTTAGACAAAAACGCGCCAGGCGCGTTGGTGGCACATAGCCCTTCATTTTATGCTGTGTGCCGCCAACGCGCCAGGCGCGTTTTTGTTTAATACAAAGTATTTTTTTGTGTAAGTTACATTGAACACCCCCACAATCATCTCTTATAAAATATTTTCTTATATATCAATGAAAAGATGCACGGCACACACGGCACAACTATTAATAATGTCGGCAGTCAAAGTGTTAATACCTACTAACATTAAAACAATGTCTTCTGCACCCTCCTCTGCAGGCACTCATGATAATAAGGTACGTAATTTTATACATTGAAATATTGGTTAGTAGTTCACACAATAATAAGCATTGCAGCCATTGTCGATCGTGATTCATCCACGTTGCATCTGTAAACATGAAATGACGCCTATGACGTAATCGCTAGCTAGTTATATTACAGCTAGACAATGGCCCCCTGTGTAAAACTGCAAGCTTGCAACCTTGAACAATAATAGCTTCTTTCTGTGAACTGCAAGTCTGCAACCTTGAACGCACGTGGCTTCCTGCGTATAAGTTCAAGTCTAGCAAATTATCGTATTTTAGCAAATTATCGTATTTAATATATTTATTTATACACCATAATGTTCAAATAAATAATACATAATAAGGCTTGGACATGGAAAACAAAATTACTGTCTTTGTATGCTTATGCTTTAGAATTTGTTAACTGTCATCACTCTGTGAGTGTCACTGCAAATTACATTACAAAATGACAAACATAACCTAAAAATTTTAAGTGACATTATTGCGTTTTGTTTGTTTATAAATTCTAAAGACAGTAATTTGATTTTCCATGGCCAAGCCTTATGTATTTTTTATTTGAACATAGGGTATAACTTATTTATAACCACAAATATTCAGTATGTAAGGCTATCAAATTAATAACAAAAAATAAAATTAATTAACATATAGCTCTAAAGAAAAATAATTTTGGTGTTTCTATTTACTATTATTCAAAAAATTTAAAAGGGCGTGGAAAATCATTTACAATCAAAAACTTTATTTAGAGTATTGGATATTCAAAGCGACATGTCAGGCGACTTGTATCTTGCGAAAAAAACAGGCAGCAAAAAAGATTAAAAGAAATTATGAATGAAATTGATTATAAATCCATGGTAACAGAATCAGTTTGTTTGCAAATGGATGATACTAATCCAGAACAAACCTTCCAGCATTTTCAAGAAAATGCTATGCCAGAAGAAACATTCCAGCATTTTCAAAAAAATTCTATGTCATTTTGTGTAGACTCACAATGGGAAAATGCTGGATTTGAGGAAAATTTCCTAAATGAAAGCACCAGTACAGAGTTATCTTTCGCTGCAAAACTAGCAAATTAGGCTGTTACATGCAAGATTGCTCATTCTCATTTAAATTTGTTATTGCAAATTCTTCACGAAGAAAATCTTGATGTACCACTGTGCAGTAAAACACTTTTAGAAACACCTGGTAGATATGAAGTTATCCCCGTTGAGCCAGGTTATTATTGCCACCTAGGCTTAGAAAATGGCATAATAGCTACCCTAAAAAATATTAAAATAGAAGACATTCCAGAATGTCTAAAAATAAATATTAATGTGGATGGATTACCCATATCCGACACCGCATCGTTTTGGCCAGTCCTAGGGAACATAATCGGTTTTTCAGACGTTTTTATAATTGGGGCATATCATGGTAAGCAAAAACCACTCGATGCTCAAAGTTATCTGAAAGATTTTATAGACGATATCATTGATCTGCAGCAAAATGGTATTATGGTGCAGAATCTACATAAAAATGTACGTTTAAATAATGTTATTTGCGATGCTCCAGCAAAGGCATTTATATTGTGCGTGAAAGGCCATAATGCTGCTGTAGGTTGCAATAAATGCACAACTGAAGGGACATATTTAGAGCACTGCATGACTTTCCCAGAGATGGAAAGTCCTTTAAGAGATAATAATTCTTTTCGTCAAAGAATGCAGGAGGATTACCATAAGGGAGTATCACCCTTGGAACGAATAGAAAATTTTGACATTATAGACCAAGTGCCTTTGGATTACATGCATTTGGTTCTGTTAGGAGTAACAAAAAAATATTGACAATTTTACCGAAAGGCAAAATGGGCTCACGTCTGTTGCCTGAAAAGAAAGCAGAAGTCAAAAGAAGGTTAGCCAGTTTAAACAAAACCTTGTCAAACAACATTTTTGCGAGAAAACCAAGGGACCTTGATATTGTAGAAAAGTGGAAGGCAACCGAATTCCGACAATTTTTATTGTATACTGGGCCATTTATTTTAGATGGGATTGTCTCACATGACCAATATATGCATTTTCTTTGGTTGCACGTGGCCATAAGAATTTTATGCCATCCCCGCTTGAGCCAAGTAAAGGATCATTTGGGAAATGCACAAATATTATTAAAAAACTTTGTAGATGAATTTGGACATTTTTATGGGGACAACAATGTCACGTACAACATCCACAATTTAATTCACCTAACAAATGATGTTATTCTACATGGACCACTGGACAATTTTAGTGCGTTCCCATTTGAGAATCACATGCGGGAAATAAAAAATTGTGTTCGGGGGTCTAATTTACAACTGCAGCAGCTAATAAAGAGAACCCTAGAAAACGGATCAACAAAGCAGAGCAGGGGGAAAACCAGTTGCAAAAATAAATATAGAAGACATAATAAGGAGAAGCAAGCTGCCAGAATACATTCTGGCAGCTTGCTTCTTCAAAACAAGATGTCCTTTACTTTCTATTAAAAGTTTATTGTTCAATTACATTATCTATAATATAGTTAATGTTTAACCTCAATCAATAATGATTGTTTAATATTTCACCTTTATCCATTTAAACGCCGTATACATGCAATGTGGCTTTAATTAGTCATTTGCAAATTTTGTTATCAATTATTATAAACTTTATGGAAGCCATCTTGTTATATTACTTGTCAATAATTTCTGATGAAGCCATCTAAAGTGGCGAAACGTCAAATATTTTATCAACCTTCACATGTATGACGCTTGGACCTTAAGGGACAATCAGATTTTTTATACCTACTACAATAAACTTTTTGGCTATCTATCTCCACAACCTTATTATTTCATCGAAGCAGCCAAATTTTCATTCACCTATTATACACCTGTATTAAGATAATATACCTAAATAGAGTTTACACCGCGTTAGTACTCACTAAAACTAGAATATCACCCAAATCATGAAACGTCTGGAAAGTTAAAATAGTCGGTCGCTAATTGAATTTCTCTCTGTTTAATTTAGAATTCAACTGCTACGTTACATCTGTAAACTAGTTCGCCAAAGCGCATTTGTCCTATTTTCCAGAAAATTATCAGTTTTATTGTAAAATATTATTCTATTAATCAACTTGAGCGGTTATTACTCTGCGAAACTTGTTTTTAAGTGACCTATTAAAATGTAGGACGATTTCTAAAATAATGTAGATGTAATGCTTCCTCAGATCTTAATTCAAAATATTATTCTCTAATTAAAAATAGGATTTTCTCAATAAAAGATAAATTTATTAATACAATAAGTTCTACTACAAATTCGAAGCTGCGGAAAAAGAAACATGAAAAATACATTTAAGCAAACATTTCTTTGTACAAATTTTATTTAAAAACTAGTACGTATTTCTATATGAAACAGAAAAATGGTGCAAAACTAACAATCTTCTCAAAATAATTCATGCTAACAATATGGCGGAACTTTAGAACTTAGTTTAATCCAGGTTTGGTTGAGTGTGTACATAAAATCTTGGTTATGTCTTGTTTTTGCCGTTAGGTCCGACATAAAACCTAATCGTTGTTTACGTTTCGTCATTTTCTTTTCAAGTGAGGCGTAAAGGAAGTTTATTAAGTTGTACAAAATGAATGACTTGCTTATATCTTGCCTAACAGAGGTGCAACACACCTGCAGTGCTATATTTTAATTCTAAGTAAAAATGTTACTCATTTTACAGAACTCTCAATCAAGGGGCGTAGTTGATTTTAATCTGTGAGCTTCTTTCCTGTAATTACATATCAAATTCATTAATTGCAACGGTAAATTATAACACATATTGACATTAGTTTGGATTAATTCAACTGTGAGAAGCGAATTTCACAACTGTAGTGATCGTTTTATTGTATGCTTCATCCTCATCGAAAATATGAAAACAAAAAATCTACGTCGGTCGATATGTTGTATCGTATTTCAGTGCTGCGTTTAAATGGAATCATTTGCTCTTTCGATTATTTTAGAGCTGAAGTGTGTATAATTGTTTTGTATAAAATTACGCATTCAATTTCTCATTTTCTCGAAGTAGTATCTAATAAATTAATACCACATTTTTTTGACAAATTAATTTAACACTTCATTATTTACTTGTCATAGGATACTACTCAATTTTAATTATGTAGTTTCCATGGAGATTGACAATCACCCTAGGGTAGTTTTCACTTCAAGTTTGATCTGATTTGTCAAACTGACACACGTGATGGAAAATAATCAAATTGAATTAGTCTGTAATATAAGAACGTATTAACGTTAGAGCTGTCAACGCTACCCGTTGCAAGCATACGTCCATTTGGGCTTTATGATTTACAATATTATGTTCACCCGCGTCAGCAGGGTGATGAATAAAAAACGTAACTTCACATTCAACTAATAAACAAAGTGACAATTCACTCATTGCAAATATAGCCTATTTATGGAATGATTAGCGGCATCTTCGGCTTCTCTATAATAACAGTGTAGGGTTCTGCAAATGCAAACTCTACCTTATCGTTTCTATTCTGCGCAAGTAGTACTTAGTTGTTTTGGCTGCTAAACAATTGAGGTCGTTCCGTATCAAGTTTCGGAATTACTAATTTATCGTATAACGTCAGTTTTCTTGGCACCAGGCGGTCGCTTCTTCGGTGACAAGATTCAACTGGTCTTGAGACTACGTGCTGTTTTAAGCGTCGTCTTCTTGGGAAATGTTGAGCAATCTTACTGCATCAAATGTAGTGTAAGTGTGTATGACAGAGATGGCGAGCGACGCACGGTGTCTGTTATTCACCGAGTTTTAGAAATCAGTCACCTTCAAGTATTCTTCAAGTACAGTCGAAGAGCCTAAACTTGTTTGTGTGATTCCGATTCCCTGACGATTTATTCTAAGTCGCCGGATGCCCGTTAAGTTAATATCCCCTAATAAGTGAAAAAAACATCAATAATAATAATAACAATACATATAATCAATAATAATAAGATTAGGTATTGCAAAACAATGTCTTAACTAAGATAGAAAAACGAGATTTTAAGCAATGTGCATTGTGCATACGCCTGCAATTAATGTTTGCAAAATCTGTAATAACCTCTTGCAATTCCATTTTATCAGCTATCTCCGATTCAATGGGCAATAAAAAAAGGTTTTCCAGTTTCTTCTGATGAATACTGTTTCTGACAAGAGAAGCTTCTTTCAGCTGAAGCGACCGAAAGAAGAAATGTTAAAAATAATAACAGTGCTGTCACAATTTCAGGAAAAATTGATAATAAATTCCGATTAAAAACTATTAAATACCTTCAAAATGTTTCACGCTTTTAAACTCTTTTAGTTTATCTAGATTATAAGAATTTTTTGAACAGGAACAAATATCTATAAGAAATGAAGGGGAAATATATTTTTTATAAAATATTTGAAAAGCTGTTGCTTTGGAAAAGAGATCTTTCTCAGTCATTTCGCACAAAGTCTTTGGATTGAAAAAACTAAAAAGGTTTGCCGTTTGAAACATAGATTCAAATCTCTGACTTAACTGAGTTTTTATGATATCTAAAGCTGTATCAAAAATGTTGACTTCAAAATACTTATTAGAATCCTATAATCTTTGATCTTCCAAAAGTTCGTCAAAAGGCTTTTTAACTTTCGGTCTGCGTTTATTTTTAAATGTAGGATTTATGGTCCAGTTGTTATCTAAATTGGTTGCTTGTAATTCAACACTAAGGTACTCACTTCGATATTTCTAGAGGTTTCTAATGTAGGTTGAAGCTTTGATCAAATCAGTGTCTGGATTATGTAGCATTTTTGTGATGACAAGTTCCCCCAAAGTTTTATTCGCTAAAACACAAAGAATCACAAATTCAAAATTATGAAAGCTGGTTAGAATTCTTTTCTGCTCATAGCATTCTTCTTTTTTTTATGTTAATATTGTCTTGTTAAGAGCAGCAGTAATGTATTTAAAACGTAATTTAATTGCGATGCGAGTTTGGCTTCTGGAACACCATCCTATAAGGTTAAGTTTATTTTTTTTATATAGCGGATGCGCTCGTAATGGAACTTAAAAGGTTCCACCGATTTATACTTAATCCAAAAATGTGTAGATCTTTTGAACAGTAGCAAAAAAAATTCAATTTCTCTTACACCTTTAACTGTATCATTAATCAATCACAGTTGAGGTTGTGCGCGGCGTAATGAACGTGAATGTCTAATATCTACTAAAAAGAAATTAAAACTTCATTATTCACCAAGTTAAAATGCACAAATGTAAACAATAATCGACACATTGTCAATCGTAGCATTTTTTCGCGCTTTTACGGGATCGTAGTTCGTAAAGTAGGTACCTTACGGATGAGGTAAAGCTTCAGGTCTATAGAATTTTGTAATGACTTACTTAATCTCTATCTAGGTACAACAAGATGATTTGCTCCACTTGTATCATAATTATGTACATCAGAATTCACAATATAATGCTGTTTATGCTTGTGTACATAAGTTAAGGAATAGAAAATGTAAATACATGGCAGCGTCATAATTCTGTGTTTAACAAATGAAGGTTTACAAGAATCGCGGAAGTTCGCATATGTAATTAATCTTAACGCTTTCTTTTGCAATTTAAAAATTCTAATCAGGTCAACAGCGCGCCCCCATAATAATATACCGTATGTAATATGAGACTGAAACAGTGCAAACATAGCAGTTTTCAGCATATTAAAGTCTAATACACTGCGCAAACGTCTTAAGACAAATAAAGCTGTAGACATTTTTTTAGCCAAGCAAGAGATGTGCTCCGACCAATTCATTTGACTATCCAATGTCAATCCCAACAAATGAACTGTACTTTCCTGTGGAACAGAACAATTATTTCTTAGGGAGAATATCATTCGTTGTGTTTTATTGACATTCAATTGAAGACCATTTGAAGACAACCAGATGTTAGCTCTTGCTTCCAAGTTTTTCATTGCCTGAATTAGAACCTTGCTTTCTTTGTTTGAACACTGCAAAGTTGTATCGTCTGCAAAAAATATACTCTTATGAGGCAACAGGTAATAGTAGAAATCATTTACATAAATGAGAAAGAGGAGTGGCCCCAATACAGAGCCTTGGCAGTGACCGTACCTTCTACGTCAACACATTGCTGTCTGTCGCCTAGATAAGATGTGAAAAACTGCAGTGGTAACCCACGAATACCATAGTGTTCCAGTTTTATAACCAAGAAATGATGCAGAACACAATCAAAAGCTTTGGTGAGGTCACACAGAGTGACAGCTGTATGCTCACCCTTCTCATAGCCTTTAACTACGTCATCCACTAGATCTTTTACTGCCAACTCTGTCGAAAATCCCTCCCGGAAGCCGAACTGACCAGGATTTAATAAGAAATTGCTCTCTAGGAATTTTTGTAGACGAGGTTTAACTATCAATTCCACCACTTTCCCAAAAATTGGAATAATCGAAATAGGGCGATAGTTTTCCGGTATATCTCGATTCCCTTTTTTAAAAATAGGAACGACCCTAGATGTTTTAAGGATTGCAGGGAAAATACCCTGCTGAAGGCATGGATTTACAAGACTAGCAAAGGGCTCTGCAACTATATCTATTATTTCTTTGACTATTTTGCTATCCATATGATAGATATCGAGGGTGTTAGAAGTTTTTATAAGTTCGTCAGCTGTGACTGGTTCGAGAAAAATGATTTCCTCGTACTAGGAAGATTACCCAAGAATTTTCAGGCATCAAAATTGGTATTGAGGTTAGGTAATTTATTAAAAACTTCATCAGCTGCTGAAGTAAAAAATGTGTTAAAATCATCCGCGCTAATTTTTTCAGAAATATTATTACCGTTAGCTTTATTTCTTTCAAAATTGATCAGTCTCCAAGAGTCTTTGGCTTTATTAGACGAATTCGCTATAAATGAGCTACATGCAGCTTTTTTGGAAATAATGATGTTGTTGGAATATTCTTTCTTGTATTTCTTATAGACTTCCAAAACATCGGGATCACTTGTGCAGTCTACGATGGTTTTAAGAGATAATAATGTGTTCTTCATGCTCTTAAGGGCAGGAGTAAACCAAGAGACAGGCGTATTGTTACTTACTGCGCACTTTTTGAGAGGGAAAGCTGATACTATACTTTTTTTAAACAGAGGACATCAAATATGCTGCTAGAAAATCTACATCCTTAGAGGAATTATGAAAAGATCTCCGGTCTATGTCTAGTAAACAGTTACGAAGTTTTTGAATACCTGATTTAGAAATTCTCCTTCTACATACCACATCCGACTCCTGTTTATCTTGCGTCATACGAATAGAGACCCATACACCTAGGTGATCAGACAAACAGGGTTCCAAGGTGCCACTTTTAATTGTATCCAGGTTTATGTTTGTTAATATATTGTTCCTCAAGCCACTATTTTATTTTCTTATTTTAGTAAATAAATGTATTGTTTCCGCTGTCGATCATGTATGTAAGTCAGTGATACTGCCTTAATATAACAAAGAGTGTAAGTCGATGAAAATATTTATTTGCTGTTTTTCCTTGACAGGGGAACTTAATATTATTATTAAGTTCCTAGGATAATACCGATGGGGCCACAATTATATAAACAGCAATGAGATAACGTGAACAAGAAAATAACTCGTATTGCTTGACTAAGAAAGAGATAAACATAGTAGCAAATATTCGAGAAGGCTTGACGCTGAATTTAATTATGACATTTGTCAACTAATTGTGCCTACTAAAATAATTTTGTTGTATGGTCATCCCTTTCTTACTCAAGCATTCTATTTTGTTGTTCATGTTATCTTATGATTGTTATATATAACTAGAACTCGTGGCCAGCCTACGTCTGGCCCGGCCAGCGTAAAGAAACGGTTAACAATAAAAATGCTTGCTCAAGGCGGCAGCCAGCCTACGTCCGGCCCTGCCAGCGTTAACAATACAAATGCTTGCCGCGTCGCCACTTGTGCGCGTTCATGCTGCGTGTTGCTGCGCGATCGGCAGGTGCACACGCCTGCTTACGGTCTGGACGGCATCGGCTCTTATAATACAAGATTATGGCCCCATCCGTATAATTAATAACGGAAGATGCAGATTTAACGTTTTGTTTATAATTGCAAGTGTCTATGTGACATGTCACACTTATAGGTAACATGACTCGGGAAAGGGATCAAAATCAACATTAACAGGTGACAAACCAAACGATTTTTTTTAAATCTAGGAAAATTTGGATGAGCAGCTGGAAAAATATAATAAGCCAACTCGGAATGTACCGCCTATACACATTTGAGGTAGGCAAGTACAAGCCAAGGCGATGCCTAGGCTTGTACTTGCCTACCTCAAATGTTAATAAGTCCTTACATTCCTTGTTACTTAAATAGCTATTAGTATAGCATGCCACATAGTACTGCATTAAAACATTATTTACACATTCTGGTCCAGCAGGCCACCTATTTAAAATTGTTATATAAATATATAGACTTTGTGGAAAAACAAAACCGATGTTGCAAAACCGCGGTACGAATTATTGCGTGCCATGCGTAAGGGAAGGACGGCGCGGCACAGATAATGCACAATAGTATATTGTATGTTAAGAGCTGAAAGTGCATTCTTGCCGCTTGCGCATGAATATTGCTGGTTGAGACGAAGTCGAAACCAGCAATCATGCAAAAGCGGCAAGCGCACTTTTAGCTCGAAACCTACATACTATTTTTTCGACGACTGAGCATATTATTAATGGAAAATATCAAATTTCGTTTTATCGCAAAAATTAATTGACAATCAAGTTAACATTACTGGCGCAGTCTATATGACAGGTGACGCGATTATTTCCACAAATGACGGGCGTTGTCAAGGAAACATTCGGACGTGGCTGCCTATTTTGTTCACGCGGAAACCCAAAACGCTCGGCGAGCGGCAAAAAGATGAAAACGCACGCTCAGCGGCAAATGTCAACTTTCTGCTGTCAAATGACAGTGAGAAAAATCTACTTTCGATGTCAGTCGTCGAAAAACACTTTTGCAATTCTTTATAGAACATTGTGGCACACGAAAATTTGTGTTTAAAATTTTTAAACAATGTGATTTATAAAGAAGTCGAGGTGTAGGTGCTGTATATGTAAAATCTTATTCTCATTCGCTTGAAAGATTTTTTTGTCATAAAAAAAAATATTTGAAGCATTACTTTTGTAAAGTGAGTCTTCATTGTATATCTTCATTACTGTTACTTGTTTAATATTGCAAATTGATAAAGTAGTTAGAATGCATCTGTAGGTAAAACAAAACGTCTTTTATAAAAACATTTTGAAAATAAGTAGCAAAACTGCAGATAAATAAATTGCAATTTTAATATGACAGATTTTGTAGTAATGATTAGTATATTTTATTCTTCTAAAGTAATTCACCTAGTTTTGTTTCGTTATATTTACGAAAACAACCAGAAATACAGCGGGGGACCATTCTTTTACCTTGGTCTTTAGGAATTTACTTACTATGTAATAGCCGGGGCTGGTAGCTCAGTGATAAGCATCCTGGATCGTATGGCCGATTCTCGTTTCCGATTCCTAAAAATACAAAAAAATGTGGATGAAAACTTTTACAGAATGCCATCATTCGGAAATGATGTAAAGCCGTGGATCCCATGTTACTACGATGGGTAGCATGTAAAAGACCTCTTGCTAGGGTTGGAACTCCTTAGTCTCGGCAAAATTCTAAGTAAGACTTTTACAATATCACCAAAGCAGTCGGTGTCTAAGATACCTGGTCCTCCGCATGCCTAGACCTTGTCCATAACAAACAAACTAGCAATGCGACCAAAAGTTCTAACGATGCAACCTAATTATTAAATTTGTTAAAATGACATTATTTATATTCTGACAGAAATAATTTACTGAACGATGCCCATTCTGGAACAATGTGCCCGCCATTGCAGTATTTTGTAAACCAAAAATTTCGTCGACTGCATTCGTGACAATGGTATTTGAAAAACAGTTCATGTTCTTGTGCAAACTCAATCATTCTTTGCCATCTCTTACTGCGTGTACCTAAACCATATTTGTCAATCACTTTATTTAGATGTTCATTCTGATTTCGATTTACCGCACCCACCTTAGCGCTATAATTTTCCGTAACAACAAAGAAATTTTTATTAGGCGCTGTTGCTGTTGTTCTGTCTAAGGTTGTATAAAATTCCTCGAGTACCTACTTCATCAGTAGCATCCGACGTAGAAGCACACAACTGCATTATAGTTGGTCTTAAGTGCTGAGTTATGAGTGTGAGAGAGATAATACGTTCGTTTATGGGATTGTAACCTTTGACAAGAAAGTTTACGTTTTAAAATTCACAAACGCAGCTTTACAAAAATATATTACATTTTGCTTGGTCCAAAAGTGCTCATTATTGTGCCAATAAGTTTCGTTCAACTCGCATATTTTGACAGCACATCGTTCCAGCTTCCGGTCGACAAGGTGCGTTTTTACGGTTTTTAGAAAACATCGTACGTTCCAAGTACCCAATCTAAGTTGTCGTTTGCTAGCTGTATGTATATAACCAGCAACATAGTTTCCATGAGATACCTGTTCTCTCACAGCATCATAACCAGTAGTACATTTCACATTATCCGGCCTGGAACCCGTATGACACCGATTGTTAGCCAGGGCTCCATGAGACGATTATCCAACAAGATGTACCGCCAAGGTGTAATCTCTCAAGAATGTTTTGTTTTTATGAACAACTTTGCATATTTATAATCTACTCTTTACAAGAGTAATAAGTAAATGTTATAAAGTTAATTATATAGCATGAGGGGGGTTCGACCAGTGCCGTTACCCCACACTTATTTTGCTAGTTTTAGTTGCCATCTAAAGGTAGGTCTTGTGGCTATTTTCTGTTTAGCCTCTTAGTGACGGTCGGTTGGTTAGGCAGTTGATCCACGAGTTGGTTTTCATGCCCTGCCAAGTTATTGGTGTACGATTTTGCAAGCCTTTTGATTTCGTCCGCCACATATGGAATTCCTAGGTCGTTGTGGATGATTTCATTTGTGATGTACCACGGAGCATCTGCTATTTTTGATTGGCATCTTTGCAGGATCTTGGTATGTGATGTCTTTGTGCATCCACACAGTTGGATTCCATATGCCCATACTGGTTTTAGTATTACTTTATATAGGAGTAATTTGTTTTGTAAGGATAATTGAGATGGTTTTCCGACCAGCCAGTTCATTTGTTTTATTTTTAGATCTATATGTTTTCTTTTTGTTTTGATATGCGTGTTCCAGATTAATTTCTGATCCAGATGCAGTCCGAAATATTTGATTTCGGTCTTCTGAGGTATTGGGGTGTTGTTAAATATGACATGTGGACAAGTGATGCGTCTATTGGTAAACGTAACGTGTGCAGATTTATCACTGTTATGCTTCACTTGCCAAACCAGTCTTGAAAAGTGTTGAGGTGATGTTGCAGGTGTGATGTTGCTGTATCCGGATTTTCACTGATTGAGAGAATAGCCGTATCGTCGGCAAACACTGCAATTATGGTCTTGTCTACGGTAGGGGTATCAGAAGTATACAGCAAGTACTACTGCTAAAAAGTATACACAAAGACGTAGATCTAGAACACAATCGTAATACCACACTACCAATTCGGATTCCGTCAACATCATTCAACGATCCACCAAACCCATCGAATCGTAACACACATAATGAAGAGTCTCGAAACAAAACGAATCTGCACAGCCGCATTCTTAGACATCAGCAAGTTTTCAACAGGGTATGGCATGCAGGCCTATTATTCAACACTAAACTTCACTTCCCCAGCCAATTATACTTGTTATTAAAGTCATACCTAAGCGATAGGATCTATCAAGTTAAGATCAACAGCACTGTGTTTAACTACCACAAGATTACCTCTGGAGTTCCGCAGGCAGCGTGTTGGGACCCTTGACGAATGGTGGAAATCAATATTCGTACTCCTGCTAAAAAAATAAACTCAAATCGGGTAGTGACAAGTTACTCATTAGCCTTATGATCCATCCTATCAAAATTCTTTTGGAGAACAATAAAAACAGGAATGTAAGAACTAGGGCTGGGCCGACACCGCGATTCAGATACCGATACCGAGACTTCCGATACCCTAATTCGATACTCACTACCGGATACTGTATCTGAAAGTATTTGATTTTCAAATACTTTGCAGTTTTATTTTAAAATTCACGTTTTTAGTTTGCAAGATATTGAAAATTAACAATCTAGTTTCTTCTCATACAAGTTTTTAGTTTATTATTCAAATATACAGTAAGTTTATTTTATTATTAATTATGATGTTTGTTTCAGTTTAGAGTTTAGCATATAACAATTCTTTAAAAAAATAGTTATGTACTTACGTGTTCACCAGACAAACTAGTTCGAGTAGGCTTTACAACATGCCCAGCCTCTGAACAAATTTGTTCAGTAATTACTAAACCTGCTGGGATGCACAGACACGTTTTTGCCACCATTTTCAATTTTGAAAAACGCATTTCCTCCTTCCAATAAATGAAAAAATTCATGTCAATTGCTACAGTTGGTTCAGCTAAATAGACTTATACTGTTTTAGCAAACTGATTATAGTGACTATTTAATTCACCTGTCATCTGTCAAAAAGTGACCAATGAAAATCCAGAATTCTGACGTTTCTTGACCAATCAAAAAAATATCAGTGGATATATCTTCCTAGAAGGTATTCAAGTGACTATTTTTAACAAATGCGATTTTTATTAAAAAAGTCAATATTAGTGTTCTGTTACTATAGAAATTGCGTAGTTTGTTGCTAGATTTACTGAAAACTAATTTGAAAAAGTAGTTTGGTTCATTAAATAGTCCCTCGAATACCATTCTTAGTCAAAGTTAAGTAGATTATTTTTGCGGTGGTATCACTACTCATGTCCATTGCGCTTGGGATTAGGACTCGTGCTAGCGCACTCGTCCTAATCGTACCAAAGCGCAATGGACATTCGTGACACCACCGCAAAAATAGTCGACGTAACTTTGACTACTCATGGTATTATAAGTGATAATTTTTTTCGTAGAGATTGCAACCAGTCAGAAGGTTGGATTTAGTTAAGTTATCTTGTATAATTTCGATTATACAAAATCGATTATACTATAGTAACTTCACTAGGTAACGCAATACATAACTTTTGTCAACTTGCTGGTGTTTTCATGGAGATGACTTTCAGCTAGGTTAATACAAACAAATCGCGCTGCCAATATAGTATATTATTATATGAGCGATTATGACAGCCATTATTCACGAGGATGACATTTGCGCCACAAGCAGAAGGCGCGTGGCGCAAGTCATCTGAGTGAATAATGGCCATAATCGCGAATATAATACGATATTTTATCTACTCCTATGCAATAGGAGTCTTGTGTCCATATTTCCGAACTATGACATTTGTGACAGCTGTTAACTTCAAAAGTCATTTAATAATAAGAATGAATTTTGTGATTGGCTACAACCTATTGAATAATGAAAATAGAATTTTCTGATTGGTTGCAACTTGCAAACTATTGAATAATGAAAATAGAATGTTATGATTGGCTGCAAACTGTGACTTATGAATCATAATTAATGGCCATTGTACAGTAGGATTAGATAAAAATATTTATCTACTCCTACTGCACAATGGCCATGAATTATGATTCATAATTCACGGTTTGCAGCCAATCATAAAATTCTATTTTCATTATTCAATAGGTTGTAGCCAATCACAAAATTCATTCTTATTATTAAATGACTTTTGAAGTTAACAAATGTCATAATTCTGAAATATGAACACAAGGCTCCTATTGCATAGGAGTAGATAAAATATCGTATTATATTCGCGATTATGGCCATTATTCACTCAGATGACTTGCACCACGCGCCTTCGGCTTGTGGCGCAAATGTCATCTTTGTGAATAATGGCTGTCATAATCGCTCATATAATAATATACTGTTATTTGTTCCTAATGTTAAAATTTACTCAAAAAATAATCAAATCGAATACAATGCGTACTTCGAACAGGTTATACGTCTCAAACTTCCGGCACAATGAAAAATCGTGTCAGTTTGACAGAATAATTGTCCCGCTGACGCCGTCGGACTATTTAACCTGTCAAACTGACACTCTTTTATTATTGTGCAACAAGTTATCGACATATAAACCGATAATATCAAAGTACTTATAGTATTACTTCTGATTATACAACGGAGAGCTGTTCACTGTCTTGTTCAAAAGTTGGTTGGTGACCTATAAGAAATAAATGCATTTTTCCATTACCTACCTACAGATCTGCATTTTATTCACTAAAATCTCGCTATTCAAGTATCTCTTTATTCACTAGTGATTAAAATAGTTTTTATTCACTTCGGAATACATTAGCCTAAAATATTATAGTAGGTATGCAATTATTTAAACTAAGTTGGATTTTCAAATTTTATTTCAGAACATATTTATTCATAATAAATTACATTGAAATCTATTATATTTTAATTAATATTAATTTTACTTTTAATTTCTAGCGCCGACGCTCGCAAAGGCAAAAGGTGGAGAGAAAGAAGAAGAATTTTAATTTCTAAAGTCTTAATGTGTAGGTATTGGAAAATATTTAATATATCACTCTTGAATAGACACATTTTATTAACTCGCGAAAAGTATTTACTCGGGGCTTCGCCCCTCGTGAATACAAATTTCGCTCGTTAATGAAATATGTATTTATTCACTTAATGTATAAATAACTTTTTTCCGGGTTTCTTTTTGAGTATCTGGAGTTCAGATACTTGTATCTGCATTTTTAGCATCGACGATTATCGGAAATATTCCAGTATCGGCCGATTACCGATACTGAGTATCGGTATCGGCCCAGCCCTAGTAAGAACTGTGAAGAAGAATTTGACGATATTTAAGAATGGGCGCAAAAGAACGTTTTTTTTTGCAATTATCATTCTTCTTCAATGCCAAGAATGCAACAAGGCTGTCTATACCGGGTGTCCGTTCTCAAAGTCGAACATAGGCAATTAACATTGTATTGAACGTTTTTGCCGATTCCTGCTCGCCAATTCAACTTACAGGGAAGGTAATGGTATCAATGGAAAGATAAAATTATTACGCATCAAATGATACCAATAATAATATTCAAGATGCGATTTTTATTTTAAAATACTAATTTGAAGCTTGGGAATTTTTAAATATGCAATGCCTTGCTTTTTAAGTTCGATAGCATTTGTCAAAAAGAATTGGTAATTAGTTGACGTAAAACAGGTATTTTCTGTCGTCAACGTCTGTCAAAATTATCTACAAAGAATGAATTATTTCAATGAAGAACGAGTGATTACGCTAATGTTAATTGTCTATGTTCGACTTTGAGAATGGACACCCGGTATGTGTTTTTTGATTTTCTTAAAACGTCCAACACTAACAGACAAAATAAAAAACAAATTCAAACAAAAAAACGTAGACTTCATAAAAAAATCTAGACCCAGAGTGCAGTAGTACAAGTCAGAAATGTGAAAACAAACGAAGCATTTATGTAAAGAGACGTAAGAGAAAACTGTGTTTTATCGCATACACGCTTTAATCTCACTTCCAAGTCATACTAGAAATCGCAGTTTGAGGAAATAATGGGCCAACATTGGAGTGCTGTTCCATGTCGCAATTGATAGAGAAAACTTAATGAAGAAGTTGCCATTATGATTGAGAAGATAAAATATTTACTGCAATCAAGTTTATTATATTTTTAAAATTAGTTGTCACGTAACAGTTTTAGTCACTTTCAGTAGATATTTTAGACAACTTAGAGCAAAATTATATCATGTGGGCAATCCTCGATGTTAAAACTGAACTAGTAGAAGTTTGATAGCGCCTACTTAATAATGAACATATTATTTAGAGCGAAGTTTATAATACCGCTTTACATTTAATTATACAGCACCAATCTTGTTCTTTCCTTATACTTTCTTGTGTTTGTGGTGTTTTATGTATAATTTGCAATTAACTGAGTTAAACCGCAACGAATTCTAAAGATAACAAGATAATTTCAAAACACTTACACTCAGGAATTGCAAATAATTATATACAGCGCTTGCGCTCGCGTACTTTCAAATTGAAAAGGCGCTTCGCCAAGTTCTCTGCTTCACTCGGCGTCGGTTATTCAGCAACTACGGTTCAAACACCAGCTGCACGTGTTTTAACATACCTGTATCAACGCTATCTACTGGTATTTTAATTTGTAGCACCACTTTATCTTTATTTTAGCCTTCTTATGTAGTTTTTTCCTCAGTTACAGGTAATTTTATTTTTATTTATTTGTCGTTTGTCATGGCCCTTCCGAAAAAACACCTGTTACCTTTAAAGTCTTCTATGATTTGATGATGTGACATAGTTTAACTGGTAATCGTTGTATCTCGCAGTACCTGTGTAAACATGCAGTTTGTTTCGAGGTGAACTGTTCGATCGCAATCTAGACTTGCCTTCCGTCGAGGCGTCGATTGGAAGTAAGTGATTGAAGTGTTGCACTGCACCTGAAAGGTATGTGCTTGCAATTTTGTGTGTAGAAAAGATCCAACTTAGGGCTGTTTTGAATAGTTGTAGTCCTCAATTTTTGGATTGATTTGAATAACAGCGGTGAAGTAATAAACTCGAGAGCAAAAGATATTCGTCTACGAAAATGTATATATTCTAGTTACCTACTTCAAGTGCTTACTTCGTGTATTTATTATTATCTTATAAAACAAAAGCGCAAGAACTGCCTGGTCTTTTAGATTTTTATGAATTTAACATATCAAGTGTATGCGTTAAGTATACTACCATATTAATCAATATTAGACTGTTTTCTCCTTATATGAAAACATTTGCAGCTGGAGTGTTTTATTTACAATTCTACCAAGTTAATTAAATCTTAACTAGATTGCGTTTAAAACTGCATGTTTTGCAAATTACGAGTAGAAGATAAATTACGTTTCTAAAGAAAATTATCATTCAAATGACAGCTAAATATATAGAATAGCTAGCAACAATTATATTTAAATATAAAGTTAGCATGGTATGAGGTCCTACTTAGAGAGAAAATCTAATTTCTTGAAACTAGAGAAAACATTCGATTACTTTTAGTTTTAGAATAAGCAAGTTTACTTCTATTAAAAACATTTACAAAATTTTTGTATATATTTTAAAACCACTAGTTTCTTAAGTTGGTAATGTTGAACAAGTTTCCACTTACCCATTTTTTAACTTTTAACTATTTTGGGTAATATTTAATTTTTTATGTTTTTATAGTTTGTCGGTTTTATGAAATCACGCCAAAATTTCGTTTTTCAACCACGAACTACTTTTTTCATATTTGGTTAAAATAATACTTGTCCAGTATATCTTTCGGATGTAAGGATTATAATTTGAGATTAATTTATGACGTTGTTGATTATTGAATAATATTCAGATTGATTATTAAACATTTTCTCTTTCATTGAATAATGCTGCGAATTCAGCTTTATAGAGAAAATTAAGTATTTAAATAGGAACTTGCTTTTCAAACAATTACAAACCATTAGTACCTTTTAATTTTAGGGCACTATTCTATTGAGAAGATTATTTAGCAGCTATAATTTTGTGAAGTGTCACATTTATCTTTGATTATTGCTATTCTATATAAAATATGTACATTGTTTTGTCTAAATATAACTAATTACATAGAATATCGATGAGGAGGAACATATTAGATACTGGTTCAAATGCCTTAATTTAGAAGTGTATACTATAGATCAGCTCCTGCATGTTTAACTGTAAAATTAATTTAAATCAATATTTTCCACACAAAAACCAAAATCAATATTGAATATTTTAAATAAGCTATGTGCATTATAGTATTAGCAATTTTTTAAATTTTTTTAGTGTTTATAACATGTGAGCAAACGAAAATTAAATCAAGCTTGGCACATACATCGATTATTTATTCACATTATATTAATGTTCTAGAATGAAATATACAATACATAACCTAAACCATTGAATAACTGTAATCGACTGTGTAAATTTTTATTTGAAAATTAACGTAAACCCAATTCTTAAATCATGTTACATCTGCTATATCAATAATTTTGATCATAAAAACTGTTTATTCTTGATTAAATATCTGATATTTAACATTTGATAATTTAACCAACTTGGCACTGCTACCATTATAATAACTGTCACATTTATTTTAAAAACATCAGAAGTAATAAAGTACAATTTTTTCAAAGACAAGCTTGATTTTGTTTTCATTTTGCTCACTTTCATTTTGCTCACGTCAGTAAGCTATTGATTTCTATGAGCGTTAATTGTATATTTTTTATGTCTAAACTTTACCCACTGGCTTATTAAATTATGTAGCTACTACGGTTACATTAATATTTATTAGTAAGGAACAAATAAGTTAAACTCAATTCTCCAAAATTCAATAAAATTCCATGAACTGCAATACTTCTAGCAAATTTGAACTTCTGTAGCAGTAGGACTAGTAATTTATGGCAGACGTACCTCTTCTATCTTTAGCTTGTGCGTGCAGGAGTAGTCTAACCTTGTGCATGCTTATCACTCGATAACAAAAAATATTTTAACTAATTCTAGTAGATCTAAGATATCCGACAAAGATCCAATACCTACCGAAAAGCAGTGACGTCTAAATTGACCGTTTATTTCTGTGAGCGTTTATCTTTATATTTTACTAAAAGAGAGAGCATTAATTATTCACAGCAAATTGAAGCTCCCGCGTGGCATTGCATATTGCTACTTAAGGAAAATATTCCCATTACTCACATTCGATAAACTACTACTTATAAAATCGTAATTTCCAACGCCACGCCGCCGCTGATTCTAGTCGATATTGTTTCCAATGCCAAACGGAAACGTAGTCGGAAACCTGCTTCACGCAAACTGCTGAAGAATTAACTAATAAACATGCACTAAAATGCGCAGAAACGTTCGTGCTTGGTGATTGCAACTAGCTAATACAGGAAAAAGTACGTTTTATGGGTTAAACCTCTGAAACTGTAAAAAATCAGAAACGAGGTGCAGATACAACTTTATGCACTTAAATGGCGCACTTAGAATGTATAAAAGAAAGTCAATGCAGGTATAACCTGATTGGTTATTGTTTGAAATTTGCAGTAATATGGGTTGCCGGGGTTGCCATTCATGTTTATCCGGAATATGATAAGAGCGTCCACTGGAGGAAATAGTAAGAAAATATTTTCAAAAATACTTGCGTCAAACGTTCGTATTTTTCTTTAATTCATTTTTATAGCGCTTGAAATTGTCTTCTTTAACATTAAAAGCTTGAAAAATACCTGAGATAAATGTAAATTTCCAGACCGTTTTTACATTGTACAAATATAAACGTATTATCCATGCAAAAATCTAAGCATGAGGTAAAATATGCCGTGTAATTCAGTCCTTGTCAAATATAAAGTTGATTTAAATATCCAGCAAAAATACCTTCATTATTTTTTAAATTGATTCAAGAAATCGCAAAAATTAAATTTTTAAAAAGTTAAACAGTTAAATGTCTACAATTTTGGATGTAACGGTCATTTTGCACAGCATTTTTTTTTTGTTCGAAAACACACTATATCTTTTCTTACTTAAGATTCCAGTTAACATTAATTAGTTCCATAATATTTTTATATGACTAGATATATCATGAACGGGCGTAAACTCTCTAATTAATTCACATCTTCAAAGGTTTAGATGAATATTTTCGACAATACCTGTGAGAATACATATTATGTGAGACAATTAAAAATATTATCTTACCATTATGTCGCTATGTCAATCCAGAAAATGAAAAGTTGTCATTTTATCAGTTTAAATACTAATTGGCGAAATTTTGGGTATACATATTCGCCTCTATAGATAGTCCAAGAAGAAATTACTTCTTAGGCGCAGTGTAATAATTTTAAATATTTAAAATATTAGTCAAACTGTCTAAATTAAGAAATGTTTCTAAATTTGGATCAAGAGGAAATATTTCATACAACCGATTGCAATATCAGAACATGTTACTATCTTTCATCATCATCATCATCTGCCAGATTAAACCTTTGTGGTTTGTTCCGGTCTCATGAAAATTGTTCATTCCAACATTTCTTTGGCCGTCCCAGTCGTCTTTTCCCTCGTGGTCGATAATGTATAATTTGTTTTGGGATACAACAATCGTCCATTCTTAATATATGATTCCTCCAATTATGTCTATATTGGTCAATGTTTGTTAATAAATCGAAAATTTCAGTTCTTGACGTATCTCTTCATTTCTTTTGTGATATAGTAGCGTATATCCAGCTACCCATCTAAGAAACTTCATCTCGTCGATTGTATTGCATTTCTTTCTTTCTGCGTGAGGGTCCAATTTTCTGATCCGTATAATAGTACTGGAACAGCCATTACCTTGTAGAATTTTAATTTTGTATCTTTACTAACTAGCCATAAATGCCTTCTGATGGTTCCGCACATTTGTCTGAATTTATTTAGTTTATTGTACACATCTTTGTTGTTTGTGTATGTAACTTAAAACCCAAATAATTGAAACAATTAACTTGTTCGATAGTTTTCATCGTCTATAACAATTTTGGCTCTTATAGGTTCTTCACCTTTAAAAGCTACGACTTTGGTTTTCGAAGTTGAAATTTCTAAGTTGCAGGTTTTCGATATTTTGCTTAATGTGTGTAATCCATACTGTAGATTATCTTTTGTGGTTGCAAATACTGTTTGGTCATCAGCAAACAAAATAGTGTCAATTTCGATATTGTTTATTTTAAAGTGTGTTTTTATTTTATTTTTCCAGTTTTTTACGACTTGGTCCATATATATATTAAACAGCGACGGTGATAGAGGGCATCCTTGTCGTACTCCGCAATTTATTGTTTCAGTTTTCTTATCCTTCCTTTCATTTCTTGTGTTGATCGTAATTTTATTTTCTTCGTATATATTTGAAATACTTTGATGAGGTGTTGGGGTATACCTTTGTTCAGCATGATTTCCCAAAGTTGATTTCTATTCACCTTAGTCTATGAAGGGGCTATGTAGGTAGGTAGGTTAAATTCTCTCCTTTTGGTCAATCATTTGTGTAACGGTAAAGATGCAGTCTGAGCACGATCTACCTTTTCTAAATCCATGTTGTGTTTCCGATAAGAGTGTTTCTATTATTGTGTTCAACCGTCTTGTCAAGATATTGGCATATATTTATAGCAAGTAATAAGTAGGCTGATTCCTCTGTAATTATCACAGTCTTTGCGGTCTCCGCGTTTGAATATAGGTGTTATTGTGGCTACTTTCCAGTCCTCCGGTATATGACCAAAGCGCCAGCAGGTGTTCATGAAATCTAGTAGCTGTATGTGTAGGGCAGCTGGAGCATATTTTATAAGTTCGATATTTATATTGTCCATGCCATGAGGAATTCATCCATTGTAATAGGATCTACATGTTCATTTAAGAATGTTTCTGTGACTTCTTGTTCTTCTTCTTGTTATGTCCATAGGTTTTTGTAGTGATCAAGCCATATTTATTCACTAATTGTGTTGAGGTCGTATGTTGTCCCTTTCATTATTATTAAGATATAGTAATATTTTATAGGCTTTGTCTTGCCTTCCATGAATGTCGTGCTCAATGTCACTTATATATTTTCTCCAGCTTTCTCGCTTAAGTTTTCGTACCTCCCTTCTTACTATTGCGTTTCTGTAATTATATTCTGCTCTAAGCTTCATCTGATTTTGTGTTAAGGTAGTTTATATACGCTACTTCTTGTTCTGTATATGTCGCTCTATTTCTTCATTCCAAATTTTTAGTCCTTTGTTGTTGGTCCTCTTTGTTCTTGTTCTAAAGCTTCTGCAGCGGCTTTGATTATTAAGTGTTTAATCTCTGTCCATTCCTGGTTTATGTTTCTGCTGATAGCTTTTTGTTGCAGGTATAATAATATTCTATTCTGGTATAATAATCTAGTACTTTCATCTTGACAGCAGATGCACTTTAAATGTCTGGTCCTGAGATTTATCTGTTGTGAGTTGCTTCTTCCACCTAGAGGGTATAGCTATTTTTGGATATCAGTAAGAAGTGGTCTGAGTTTACATCGGGGCCTCGATAGACTTTTGTGTCTTGTCCTAGGTTGATAATTTTTTGTTTACTAGCACATATCAATTATTGATTGCCTACCTCTCGCACTCCACGTAAATTTTGTGAATTTTTCTGTGTGGATAGTATGTATTTGTTATTTTGAGATTGTTTAGAGTAGTGAATTCAATTAATTGTTCTCATTACTATTTAGGGTTTCTTCACCATGTGACCCCATGATATTTTCTATTTCCCACCCGAGCGTTTTAAGTCTCCCGCAATAATGATGTTATCGTTCTTGTTTACTTTGTTTAAAGTAGCTTGTAGGGTTTCATAGAATTCCTATGTATGTCTTTTGCGGCCATCTTCAGGACTATAGCCGCCTATGACAGTCGTATATCCTCGTAGTGTTTTATTATCGAAGTACTATTATTCTTTCATTTACAGATGTGTACTTGTCCATGTTGATTTTCCATTTTTTATTTATGAGGATGGCTACTCCAGCTGCTGCGAGTTGATCAGCAGGGACTCCGCTGTTTATCAGTATATAATGCTCTAATTCTGTCGATCCTTGGCATTTTTTCTTTGTTTCCGCAATTATGGCTACATCAATATCTTTGTCAATTAATTCTTTTTCTAGTTCTAACTCTTTGTGTCTAAGTCCTCTAACGTTCCATACTCCTATTTTGACTATTCCTGCCCGTCCTAATCTCTTATTCCGTTTCTTGCTGTGTTCGTCATGGTGGAATCCGTCCGGCTTCAAAATCATGAAACTGTTTAGTAGATTCGGTTGTCCTCTGGGCATGTTACTGGCATGCTGCAGAGTAAGACATCTGGTGGGGCTGCCACCTTTAGGCTCTATGTCTAGCCTCCTGATGTATTTATTGGCCCTCGTCAGGAAGGTTGCCTCTTCCGCTCATACGACCGTTGAGGGTCTTCGCCCACATCCCTGGGCTGGGTCTGGACTACTTCCCAGCTGAAGTGCCTCTTCCACAAGTTTACCATGCCGGAGTCTATTTCTTCTGCCAAGCTTGCTGTTGGGACTTAATTGCTAGTTTTGTTCCGCCCCGAATATTTTATTTCCTCGGGTACCCGTCATATCTGTCGGGCCTTCCCCCTATCCGCCACCTGGGGAGACGCCCGATGGGGGACTAGCAACCCACACGGGTGGTTACTATCTTTAAATGGAATAATTTATATGCACTTATTCTGAAATGTAGAATTTTATATTTAAAAGTTATCCGAATTGATAGGACTTGCTGGCGGAACCGCATTTAAGGGTGTAATATTTAAAGTATGCAACTTTTAATTCTAGTGAAAAATATGCCATCACATTATTACAAAAGATGAAGAAAATAGGCAGATAAAATTAAGATCTACAGTCTTAACAAAACAAAACGTTAGTCTTTATATGACACTAAATTAACATAGCAACTTATCTTAGACCAACATAAAAGCTACCAAAATAGGGTATGTTCAAGTCTACAAAATATACGCCAAAACAAATGTGTAGGTACCTATTTAATTTTAGGTGCTTTTTAAAGCAGCCTACTAATCAGATTTCAGCATGCAGAAACGAAAACATCACACTAATTGCTCCTTTATAAGATAAACCAAACTTCAGTCTGTTTTTATTTTCCTTAGCACACTATGCCTAAGCTAATGCGTCCCTAAACTAGATTTCGGTACTCATAACTAAATTTACCTTAACCGCAAATCGGTTTGCAATATTAGGAAATTAAACCTAAATGTGGTCGGATGAATGCTACGTGCTGCTAATGAGATGATGTCCCATAACTTGAATTAGATTATCATTAGTAGAGTTTTGTGCTAAGTTCAATTTAGAGAGTTATTCAGGGAATCGCAAATAGTCGCAATTATACGTATTCAAAATTTCAGAATTTGTTTAAGATGTACATTTTCTTAAGCAAATTTTTGAAACTCATAATAGCAACCAAATATTTAAATATGACATTTTATTTAGACACACAAAGCTCGGGTGTATATGTATCTAATACATGATTTAGTATGCTCCTTCATGTATACTGAAAGCAATTAATTACCAATTGCCGCTCGATGAAGTAATTGAATTGCGAGATCTTTTATTACTCAAATAAAATAGTAATTTAATTGCTTGGTAATTGTAATTGCACAACATAAATTAGTTTTTCAATTACTTTCACTAGAAATTGTAGTTAGTAGTATTTGGATAGACATGTGCTAGTACCGTTGCGGCCAACTCAAAGTGCACGGCAGATTTTTAGCTTGTAATACGATATTCTAATCATAGACGTCGAGTTTTGACGTTTACGTTTGTCATCAACTGTCATAGAACTGAAAACTCGGAAAATTTCCAGACATTTGTCAGAAGCAGAGAAAATGCGAGCTATCGCAAAACTGGAAGAGAACTGGTCGCTGAGTCGAGTCGCAACAGATTTGCATGGGAGCAAGAGCTGCACTTTCAAAATTAAAAATCGTTGGCAGCAGAGACTTCTGCAAGAAAAGTTTTTTTAACACCAGAGAACAAAGAATGAAGAGTACAATTTGCAACCGCCTATTTGAATGAGATCAACGACTTTTGGAACACAACTATTTTCTCAGGTGAAAAGATATTTCAATCATTTACCAATTGACGATTAAGGGTGTGTAGACCACAAAAATTCAAGATTTGAGGAGCAATATTATGTTCAACCCTTAAGGAGTAGTGGACGATTCTCTGTAAACGTATGGAGAGGGATCAATGCTCACGGATCTGGGGCATGCTATAGAATTAATGGTCGACTGAACGCTGAAAATTATTGCAACATTTTGCAAAATGTGATGCTGCCATCTCTAAGAGAGGGCTTTCCTAATCAATTTACTTTTCAACATTACCTAATTAATTAATTTGTTTATGTTAATGTAATTCATAACATTATTTTCACAGGATAACTGTCCTGTGCATACAGCAGTGGTTGTTCATTGATGGTTTGATGAGAATAACATCAATTTATTACCATGGCCTGCAAGAAGTCCGCACTTGAATCCCATCGAAAATGTTTGGGGCTATTTATCTAAAAAAAATTATACCAGGGATTCTGCACCAAACAAAACCGATGAATTATGGGAAAGAATAAGAAATGTTTGGAAGGAACTGAGAGAAGGATACAATATGGAAACATTGGTCAACTCTATGCGAAACAAACTGCAAAGCGTAGTAGCAATTGAATACTGATACATATTTATTAAATACATATTATTATATAGTTTGCTTACTTCTGAAACTTTGCTAAAATACAAACATTAAAAAAGTAATACCTATTCTTATAACCACAAGCAACGCCACTGGAAAAACCCCCATTTAATAAGCCGAAAAATCGCAAAAATAACCATAGTAACAAAAAACCGTGCACTTTGAGGTGTCCGTAACTGTACATCGTTTTAATAATAAAATTAATATTAACAAATAATTATTATGAACATATATTGTATAATAAAACTATTTGGTGCCAATTGTTATGAAAGAATTAGATTACATTTTTTTCTACTCCCGCATGTATATATTCTGTTTTCTTCACAATCTACAGAATGGATATGTAGGCAATTGTAGTTAACTGAACGTATATGATTTCATATCCACACAAGGGTGGATATGAAATACACCAATCACAAACCACGTTAGTCGTGATTACCTAGGCAACTTTCATTAATTGTTTGTTTTGCAATGGGCACGCCCTGCTGTGCCCTGTTTGTGGCAAACGTGATTTTGTTGTAAGATATCTTATTAATTAGCGTTGAATAAATTTTCTTTTAATTTTCCATTCTTTTCCATTGATAGGTCGTAGAAAAAATACACTGTACAACTCGAGTGGAATGTCCATATCGCCCTCGGATAATTGAGCACTCCGCCTACGCTACGGCGTCGTGCTCAAACTTTATCCTCGTGCGATATGGACATCATATCCACTCTCGTTGTACAAACTACTATTACCGTACTTTACTTTGTAATCTGTAGTTACTACAGAGACACACTTTTCGCTTCTTACACAATAATTATTAGCAAGCTCAATGGCTATATGCTGCACAAGCCAGAGCAAATGTACATCTCATCTATATACATACGCACTTGCATAAAATATATCTTTGATCTTGCTTAAAACTAGCTGTTATCCATCTAGTCATATAAAGTCATAAATTATTACTTATACAGGGTTATTCACGTAAGATGACGTGCCTGACCAGGTAAAAATGCGACCCAAAATACGATTTATAAAGCTAACTGGATTCCTATTGCATTAGTACCTCGAATTTGACATAGACTTACAGTGCCACCAATAACATGCAAACATTCTATGTCAAATTCGAGGTACTAATGCAATAGGGATCCAGTTAGCTTTATAATACATATTTTGGGTTGCATTTTTACCTGGTCAGGCTAGTCATCTTACGTGAATAACCCTGTATTGCTTCAGAAACGGCCTACTGCCATTTGCTTAACATGTAACTTAATAAGGCAAGTCAGTAATTTAGTAATTGAATTACCAGAAAGTAATTTAATTACCACGAATAATTCAATTACCACAAGTAACTTAAATACTTTAGAGTAATTTAATTACTCAAAGATGATTGAGTAATTGAATGCAGCAATTAATTTTACACTTTGCAGTTATGATTTTTATGTCATACTGACTTAACAAAATGTCACATTGACGATTAATGATTACAATAATACCGCGAAGTGACGACTATGATCCGATGACATAAAAAAGGCGTATATACAAGATATAAAAGTTAGTGTGTCCATTTTATTGTCCGCAACTGTACATATTTGCAGTATTAAATATATCTAACTCTTTACTTCGGCACAATCTGTCGAAGTATTACTTTCGACCTTACCCATTGTCACAACCTTACAACTTTTGTCGTAATTTCTAAATCAATGGCGACCAGCTCGGGGTTATGTGGAAGATCTCATCCTTACGATTTCACAAGCACATATCTAGTTGTTTGTAATCAAGATATTGTAATTATTCAATATTATTTTTATACCAGATTTTCTCTAAATTATGAAATAAAAAATTCCTTGTGCAATGCACTTTTTTTATCTAAAATTGACTACTATTATATAGTATGGCTAGCAGGAGCAAACATGGATTACAGAAATTGCAAAATGGAAATTAGAGAGTTTGATAGGATAACACATAAGCATCAAGATATAAATTGGTTAAATATGACTATACTTGGCGCAGCGAATAAATAGAATAGAGTATGCAACCCAAATGACATATTAATAATAATCACTAAAGAATCAAAGATAACGGTTTATCTTTAGACATAATTTCAACTGACATTAAATAATTTGTTCGTGGGATGTTACAAACAGGAACTTCGGTGAACTAATAAAGAGTGCTATTTGTGGGCAAGTAATACCATGTAAAACAACATGAAAAAGAAGTACCATGAGATAAAAAAAATGATTCTGAGCAGGCCTTGATATTGTTATACGTTTGGTAGTACTGAAGTGTATTGTCAGTCTATGTCAAATTCGAGATTTGTAGGTTAAGTTTTACGTCAGTCTGTGTCAAACAACAAACAAAACCTAACCTTTTATTCTCGAATTTGACATAGACTGACAATACACTTCAGTACTGCCAAACGTATAACACATATGAAGGCCTGCTCAGAATCTTTTTTTTATGGTACCAGAACAATAATATTAGTGAACTGAAACGAACAAATAAAGTAATTAATCAAAAACTATCACGCACAAATGCGCCGAAAAATTTCAAACTTGAGAGACAGGCTTGTTTTGTCGGAATTACTTGTATCTCTGATCCTATATTAATTATTATTAAAATACTAATCCAGGTGGCATTGCAATTATTGGTAATTTAGGTTACATATTCTACTCTATTTGTTCGCCGCGCCAAAATATAATAGAACTTTTCACATTAGTTGCTTGTTTATAAAATGTTGACTGGTCGCTCTCCTCCATATCTGTACAATATAATTACTCTTCATACTGATGTGCATCGCCACATCCTGCGTTTTAAGAGTAACATAACAATCTCTCAACATTATTCAGAACTCGGCAAAAGGAGATTAGCGTATTGTGTATAGTCAAAAACTATAATGGCTTAAATACGGATTTATAACCATATCTTTTAACTCACTTTAATTTATATCACCTAATTGAGTTAAGTATTCTGTTGTTTATTGACATTTTTCTTAAATTATACAAAATTAATATATTGCAGAATCTTAATCTTTGTAATACTTAGTAATAACAACATACTTAATTAACCTGCCTTTAATATAATATTAAAAATATAGAGGTTTTTAAAAATAATACTGGCAAGGGAAATGATCACTTTCTAATTACTTAGCTTCAATCGAAATTGACCTGCTAAACTCAGGACAAAATAATAGAGTGTACTAAAATTTACTACACATAAATGGCTTATCGCCCTTTTATTATTTTATCTATTTGCATTAAATTCAGAACTAGCTCGATAGAACATGAGACAATCTTAGTTTCAGAGTCGCGGATACATAAAATTAAGGAAAAATTTAATATGACAAATAACTTGTTGTATGACAAATACTCGCATCTATTTCGAGCAAATGCACCATTCCATCTGACATTTAGCTAACCTAGAAATTTGACTCAACAACAAAATAATCTGCGGTGTACAAACCAGCGTAAATTTAATTTTTAAACCACCAAACTGGCAAAGATGCGTCAGGTAAGCATTAATTCTGTGACGTAGCAAGTACTAAGTTCGTTTTGTTTTTAGCTGTGACGTCACAAGATCCGCGCGATATGTTTATGTTTGATATTCGGCACAAAACTGCAAAATGCGGCTGATTTCGCATTTTTTAAGGAACGCTACTTCTTTTTCTGGAAACTGGACGACTTGGCACCCCTGGAATACGGCTCGTAGACAGTTTTATCTTGCAGAAGTCCACAAATTATAGACCTACGCCAAGGCTTTCCCCTGTGAAATCTACCTTAATCGGAGACCTCTTGGATGCTGGTGCGCTCCCCAAGTGACGCCACGGGAATAATGGGCTTGGGAATCGCTTGATGGTTAGGATTTCTGCATGTACTGCTTCCTGAATGTCCTCCCTATTTGCAACAAGCGATATTCTCGCTGGAAGAAACTGCTTGTATATGGAAATGGACCCCGATGTCACTCGCACTTGGATGATTTTTGTGCTGGCTTATCTGCTCTACCCTGGACCTCTTAACAACTGGCAAAGTGCACCCACAGATGGACAGGGTACTTGTGAATAACTATACACACAATTGAAGTAACTAAGAACTTTTTATTTTATGATTTTACATGATTAATCAGGAGCTCAATCTGGCCCCAACACAAAATTTTCAAGCTTGTTCAGTTATTATAAATAAATGACAGTCGGGTTTCCTAGCAACTTGTTGCTCAAATTGAGACTGATAACATTTGTAATATTATGGACTACAGTTTTGATGTCATGTCTTTACCTAACCACTAGTATTGTCTTTTTCTTGAAATAATTGTTACAACACTTGTTCTGCTTTTAAAATCACTTTTGTTTATAATGCACTGACACTTGGAGTTTATTTAACGTCTCACTAATTGTCTTTCGATCGGTTACGTTGTATTTTCATTACTCTTTGCAATAATTATTTTGCTAGCACGGTTTCGTTTACCTTTCAGCTAACCTGCCTTTTGCTGGCTTATACAGTTCTAGTACATAATGCTTATATTTTTTCTGTATTTAATAAATCATTTAGTATTATCCTATTCGTATTATGCCTGACACTAATAAGCTTAACTCTGTCTGTTACAAATTAAATTGCATTAGCCCTTCCGAACATTTATCATATCTGAAACTATGAATGTAACCTTTCTAAAACCTGCTTTGTTTCATGCTAACTTCTATCCCTCAAGTGATTAGTTATTGCTGCTCACATCAAGTGCACTTATTAATGTAAAGTATTGATTATTTTGCAATAGATGAAATATTTGATTCTGTGCTCATGTTGACCTTATTCATTTAGTTAATTAGGCAATCAGAATTTCTACGGCAGTAAACCATTACAATACATAATCAATATGTTGACATGCCTGTTACAAAAATGAGTACCAAATGTTTAATCTCTTTTTCTCTAATCTGTTCATTTAAAGATGCATATCTGCTTTAATGAATTGACCCATGATTATTTTTTTGTGTGCATTTTGTTTATTTGCTTTGTACATTTGATTCCCTTGGGTTAACAGTATCAGCAGCGGATTAGCCTAAGCTTAGCCTAAGATTGAATTGATTGTAATTGTATTGTAATTATAAACGAAACAAATACAGATCATTATTATTACTATTATTTAATTTTCCTTGGATATATCTTTCCCTTTTTGCTTTTTTTAACCAATAGCCACTAAATTTCGAGAAATAGTCTTTACATAATAAAATTAATTAATGTTTTTTTCTCTGTTATCTGTACCTTCCGATTTATGGTTACCTTTGTTTTCAATTTCCCTCTTCTTTTTGTTAATTTCTGCGTAAAAACCGGATATTTATATTAAAATATGTTCTTTCTTTATTTAAAATTGTATTTAAATCATCAAAAAATTTATCCTTTGTTGTTCTGCTTAGAGGGGCTCTATATCACAAAATATGGGTTCGATTTCCACGGATTCCAACGGACACAAAAATTTAGGATCGACCCCATTGCGATTCCCCAATTCGGCTTTGGCAATCACGCAATATTCAGAGGGAATGTAAAAGCAAATCTAACGGCTACTTTACTTTAATGCTAATAACCTTGATTTCCAATTTATCCTTTTTAATGAAACCCACTCCAGCATTAGAAGAGTTTCTTCTCCTTGGAGGTACCTATGAAGATGTTATGTCTTTACTTTGATTACATCTAAATTCAATTCTACATTGGGTGCCTCGATTCATTTTCACCCTATGTACAAATCTAAGTAGTTTCCAGAGTAGCCAGCTTCTTACAAAGTGCCTAACAGTGTTGCCTTTTATAATTCTATTGTTTTTCACTAAAGCATCTTTTTTACGCCTGTTAACCTATTTCACTTGTAGAGTGGCATAGTATAATGTTTAAATTATTCATAAATAGCGAATTTGTTGTAATTTAAATTTGATCGAATTATTTAATAATTAATTACATTAGTTTAAGGGAGTCCGTTTGATTTATTAATACATTATTGCAATTAAACTGTCATTTGGACGAACGCCTATGGATTAATGACAAATTCATTGCTTAGTGGAGAAGCACATGGATGGGAGAAATCAATATTGTATTTCTGTACATATTATATAGTATGATCAAAAATTTATTTCGTCTAGTATGGCCATGGAATGCTTCCTAATTTATGAATGCAGCTATAACTCACTTACAAAGCAAATATCAAATTTTGACATTGAGTATAAACGTAGTTGCATTTATAAATTAAGAACTATTCCATGGCCATACTAGATGAAAATAATTTTTGATCATACTTTATAAAACAGCTCTCTATAATTTTAAATTTCAATAACTGGATAATACAAGTACCATTCACGCAGTTCCATCGCATCCATGATAATTTTAGAAAGTTCTTATAACTGCCAATATTGTGAAAACTTTTGACGTGCTCAGCACAACGCATAATTTTACAAAGCCTTTAGAATCCCAAATATTATTTTTGCGTCACAAATCAAATTTATAAAACGGAGCTTATATGTTCAGGTTTATTTACAATGCATATAATAACTATTGACACAACTTAGTTATTAAAATGGCGATTATTCACATTTAGAGCTTCGTGAAGACGTTACAGTAAACTAGCGCTTTTCTTTCACTTGGTAACACGACGAACAATGCATGAATAATACATTTACCTTTGAATACTTTCAGTTGGCGGCAGTAGACGTGGAAATTCAGCTGAAAGATTTTCTAATATTACCATTAATGTGACATAACTTGGGTTTATCCTTAGGGTGGAGGAGATTCCAGGTAATCTCGTCGTTTCTAAAGTATGAATAGCTATATAAAACCTAGCGAAGACGGCATACTCTAACTGGAACAACCATTAGCAGACATATTTCCAATATTTGTTACATGGAGAATAATCGTAATCTTGTAGAGTTTTAAAGTTTGTGCGCTGATAACTTTTTAAAAATATTTACGAAGTACATTATCGAAATGTGGAATAATGGCTATGAATCAACATAAATTGCTACAAAAACGTTATAAGTTTAACCCAAAAACATCTGTTTTGTGGTTGTATCCGTGCTTGAAGAAAGTAATTAGAAATGAAGAAAATTTTATCAAAGATATGACAAATAATATATTTTGGTTACAGGTAAACTGCCCCTTAAAATGGTATAGTATTTACTAAAGCAAAACAACACGAAAGTCAAAGAAAAATAATATTGAAAACTCCAGTAAGACAAAATACCAGGCTATAGTACTACCAGTTAACGTTACGGCAAGCATTTTTTTTTGCTATGCATAAAGAAATTTTGAAATTTTAAGTATCCGTCACTAAAACGCTTTAAAAATGTTATAATTCTATAATGGACTTTACTCAGCACTTTCCACACAAATGTTTTGTGAAACTGAAAATTTTAAAAATCAAAGAAAAAGTAAGGTAAAAATATCTTCACATTAGTTATAATACTCAAACAATAAAGGGAACCACTTGGTAATGCGCACTACTTCAATTTTCAAATAAAAATATATTACGGGCCATGGGATTCGAACTGCAGCGCCTGCGAATGCGATTTCAATGATCGGCGGTAGCCCGCAAGTAAAGCGCTTCCTGTCGGTTAGACTCGTCTGCCTTAGGTACAATGTATTTATTGTTGACTGCTTTTTTCGTTTTTAGAACATTTGCTTTATGTCTATTGGTTCCCATTTTCGTCAAGGGTAAAGCTTGAGCTAAGTGGAAATTACAAACAGTAATATGTCAAGTTCATTAGAACAGCCGATTAAAGTTTCACTATTTCTGGTTTATTGTTTTGGTAAAAAAATTGTCGAGTAAATTTGCCGCTCAATAAAAATACCGAGTACCTAGTAAAAGAGATTTTAGGGCGGAAAAATTACAAGATATATTTCAAGGGCTAAACAGTTTGACAGAAAATCGTAAAAATGTATTCCGGCTAGTTTACATGGACGCGGGGACACTCGGCATGATTGTTTCCTGAATCAATAAATAACATTCAGTTGGTGAAACATCTTTATAACAATTTCAATATTATTCACAAGCGATTAATTTTTTACACATTTTTAACCGCCGTTAATATTTCACTATTGAATTTTTATTATTATTAAACTGACCGAAACCATATGAATCAAATAATGACTTTTATTTATTCCTCAGTTCAAGCAAAAATAAACATTATATTTCCTGAAGGTGTTGTGTCCAAAATATGCCCTTTTTCGTCAAGGGTGAAAAATTCAACTTTACTTATTTTTGCTTTAACTCGAGAACTATTACCTAAATAAAAGTAATATTTTGCACATAACTCAGGTGTTACCTTTGACGAAAAACGGCATATTTTGGATCCAAAATATACAGGGCCAATATCTTTAAACAAATTCTATTTTCATATTTTCAAAATTACTTTAGATTGGAAACTTCCACTTGCGCGAGAAGTTTGGTGAAAAACATTTACAAATTTTTTGCGATAGTGATTGTTACTATTGCATCGATATATGTATTTACTCACTTTGTCTCACTATGATTTACTACAGAAATAGTCTGTCATAAATTACGAGTACAGTGCTACTACAGCAACAAAACAATCATTGTAATTCTTTACAGCTTCGGTATCATCTTACAGATATTGTACTTCACAATAATAGTAATTTATTATACAAGACGATAAAGTTAAATTTTATCCACGAGTGAATCGTTTTAACGTCGAGACGAGGTCGAGACGTTAATGATTCAAGAGTGGATAGAAAAAATTCTATCGTCGTGTATAATACAATATTTTTTTCTATAGCAAGAACTTTAACAATTTCAAAAGAAAATAATGGCAGTCAATCACATTTCAAAATGTCAGTAGCTAGATTAGGTTGCTACGATAATACGAAGCTGTCATATTTAATTTAAACAAAAGTTAGAAAATTAAATTACTTTATCTATCCTTGATGTTAAAGTGCTACTTTATCTACCCTTGCTGTTAAAGTAAAACTAGACCTTTTGTTTTGAGTTGATAAAAGCACACTTTAACATGTGTTATAGAAAAATAGTAATTTATTATACAAGACGATAAGGTTAAATTTTATCCACGAGTGAATCGTTTAACGTCGAGACGAGGTCGAGACGTTAATGATTCAAGAGTGGATAGAAAAAATTCTATCGTCGTGTATAATACAATATTTTTTTCTATAGCAAGAACTTTAACAATTTCAAAAGCAAATAATGGCAGTCAATCACATTTCAAAATGTCAGTAGCTAGATTAGGTTGCTACGATAATACGAAGCTGTCATGTTTAATTTAAACAAAAGTTAGAAAATTAAATTACTTTATCTATCCTTGATGTTAAAGTGCTACTTTATCTACCCTTGCTGTTAAAGTAAAACTTGACCTTTTGTTTTGAGTTGATAAAAGCACACTTTGACATGTGCTATGAAAAAAAAAAGAAATTATGAAAATATTTGTCTTAGTAAAACATAAAACACACCTACTAGAACGAACGATAATAGTATCTTATGTTATTAGGAGCCAAAGTTATATTTTAGGTGGCGTGGCCGAGCTTGCGAGGCAGATAGGTACAGCCGAGCCACATAAAGATACTTGTGTTCCGAATAACATATAGTATTTTTTCTTCAAACGTTTATAACACATTATTATCAACGTTGTGAACAAAATCCGAAAAAAATTACTTTATCTCGTCATCGGAGATAATAACTTTATCTGCTGCTGACGAGCGGCAGATAAAGTGTTTACATGACATGGCAATGAAGTGACAGTTTAGCATCATCAAACAAGCAGTATAATGTCACGGTTTACTTACGTTTGAAGAAAAACATTTTTATTTATACTAAACCCTGTAATGGGATTTACTGCACCCTGCACCAGCTCACATTGATAAAATAGGTTGGAATCAACATTAGTTATCAATGCTCTTTTAATATGTAAACATTATTGAAGTAAATTATTTCTTAAAAACAAATATATTTAGACTTCTTACTTACGAATTACATTTTTGCATTCAAGACGAAAAGGAAATGCTGGTATGTTGTGCTCATAGGATTAATTCTGATTTTACCACGCATTTACTAACCTGAATTTGTATTCAAGGCGATATTCAGAGAGACAGGATCCTCGCGAACATTATTTTTCATTACGAAAACTAAACTCTCAAGAAGAGAAATAACCACATCGTGAAGATAGCTTTATAATCGATGTAGCCACAGATTAGTGAACATTGAAATTCATACGTTGTTATTAGGGCATGCCTAAAAAAGTAAAATTGCGTTTTCATTTAAATTTAAATGTTTGCATGCATAGAAACAATAACAATTATATACTCGTTAAGCAATTTTCACGTAACACAGAGTCGCAGAATTTATATACAGGATATCAATTTAAAACCGAATAGTATTTTTAATCTGTATAGCGCTTAGTTTACCTTCTAGTTAAGAATTTACAGCTGTAAATTTCTTGAACTGTTGCATCTTTAATGTAGTCAAAATAGAGAAGTGATTATATCAATTTTATCAATGGGCAATTGATAATCTCCAACTTCATTTCACCAGAATGTCTTTGAACATAACTTTGCATTTAGATCATCTTGACATTTAGTTTCTACTGTAATATTGTATTCCGAGTATGATAAATAAGGCGGACCATTACTATAAATTTACAATAACTTCACATAATATTTTTGAATGATGAAGCTTAATATACAGTGAACTAGACATTCGGTTAAATCGGACAAAATACTCAGAAGAGCAAGCGCTACCACGACCCACATTCAAATCCTCAAATTTGTGTTTCATTTTCACTGCAGAGTAAGAAAACTAAATTCTTTCCGGGGCTTCTACGGCTGTCAGGATTGGACCGTGTCATTGTTGAGAAAGAAGAACTTGACGCTTCACCCATTTTCATTAACGGCTTCATAAGAATAAGTAACTCAACGTTTAGTTGAATTCGGTGGTCGGCTAATTAAATTTCGAGGGGAAATGTGCTAGTCAGATATGCAGCTCGTTTAGTTTCCTACGGAACCTGCTGTCTTATTTCGCTACTATATTTGCATTATTACATTTCATGGCTTCATCCCAGATACATTAGTTATGGATTTGTGGTTTCACCTTTTATGATGTTTCGATAATGTCACCCTTAGGGGTTAGTTAGTTAGTTAGTATCAGTTGTGGGGAGACCGATGTCAGGCAAGTAGGTCTTCATAGGCCATAGATAAGGTCTAGGCATGCAGAGTACCAGGTACCTTAATCCTACTTAAAATTTAGCCGAGACTAAGGAGTTCCAACCCTAGCAAGAAATTTTTTACATGCTGCACATCGTAGTAACATGGAACCCACGGCTTTACATCACTTCCGAATGATGGCATTCTGTAGAGGTTTTCATCCGCACAATTTTAATTTTTAAAAACCTCACCGGGATTGGGGATCGAACTTTCAACTGAGCTATGGAGCCCGGCCACCCTTAGGGGTAATTGTGTTTATTCGCAACCATATATGTAATGTTAACATTACTGACCTCATTTGAGTGTGGGAAGTCGTACATTTCCGCCCGCTACTTCCCGCACTCACTTCCCGCACTCGAGTGCGGGAAGTGAGTGCGGGAAGTACATTTCCGACCGCTGTGTAGGTAGGGACACTGGGAGTCTCATTCATCCATTCATGCGCTTGACAACCTGTCGTATCATAATATAACAATTTTTCCAATTATTGTTTAGAATAAAGTGGTTGCGAATAAAATAGTATACATACCACGGTGAAAAGTTTCATTCCTGTCTCGAGATAAAGTTGACCTCGACGCTACGCTTCTCGGTTAACTACTTAATCTCTAGATAAGAATGAAACACTTTCCACCTCGGTATGTAATATACTATTGTTTTATGTACGGTAATATCATCCACTCTAGCACTGAATTCTGTAATTAGTTATCTACAGTTATTTAAAGTCTGGTCTTCGTTCTTAGGCTTGGTATACATCATAATGCTCCTCAGTCATTGTGGACTTAAAACAGTTTTTCTGTTTTGGATTTTAGTACCTTTATCGAACATTTCTCGGATGTATACATTATTACCATGGTTGACGACTCCATGCTATTGTGATTGTTAAAATCATAGTGCACAGGATGGGCAAATTTTGATGTCTTTCTAGGGAATCTCAATAAATATGTATAGGAGATACGAAAAATAAACCCCCCATTCTCAATCTCTTTTTCGACAAAAGCTTAATGTAGAAAACCAAAATTGGCCACCATCCTTTGTTTTCGAGTTCAATTTTTCGACAGTTCGTTTTGTGGCCATATCTCGCTTAATTATGAAAATATAGAAAAGTAATTTTTACGTTATTCAGGTACTTTTTTTATAAGAATAAGGTGGCGTAGTCAGTTCTTTAAAAAAGTTTCTAAATTCTAGCTATAACATAAAGTTGTATTATATTTATATGGAACTCATAGTTGACTGTGGCATTATAAGAAAGAGGATTTTTTCCCATTTCAATTATATATATCATACGGGGTTGTTTTATTCACTTTCAGTACTTTATAACAAAAATTCTCAATTTTCAAAGTAGTTTTTAATATTTCTTCGTTTTCTAGTTGAACGGAGTGTGCCATTTAACATATATTAGAACTCAAAACAAAAGACGGTAGTCAATCCTATGAAAATATCGAAATTTTCCCACCCTGTACATAGTGTACATAATTCTTTATATACTTTAGCTTTTACTATTTCGCTATTTTTCGGGACTAATACGATTACCTATGTAAGGCAGTTGATCTTTTTATTCTATGTTCACTGTGAACTTTGTTAAATGAGCATGATTTCTGAGAAATTTCAGGAAGTAGTCTATTGTCTCTCTTCCATTCGACAATATTTATTAATTTATTTGTTTATTTTTGTACTCAGCCAACAACCGTTAGGCCAATTATAGACGTCGCTGTACATTTATGGGGACTTCCAACCCTACTAAAGACTGCCATGATGTCATTATGACATCCGGGACCGATTATTTCCGTGGCAGTCGTACCACTAGGCGCCGAGAGAAGCAGGCGTGAAACTCTCATCCAAGTTCTGACCAGAAAGAGCGTTGCTTAACTCTAGTCATCGTACGTGGACGCTTGTTCAAGCTACACCAACCTGAACTATATTATAGGAATATCGCATCCAGAAACTCGGCTTTCTTCTCAATATTGAGATAAAGCGTGTTTTTCAAAGTCTGCAGTGTATGTAGACGTTGGTAATTACTAAATATAATGGCCACTTCAAAATGTTAATATAAGCATTTAGGATATTGTTAATGCAGATTGTTTACAGCTCCACTATTGACCCCTTTATAGAGCTAAATATTATTTTCTTCATAGACGAAAACAATATGTTTTGACATACTTTGCTTTAATTTTTTTAATTACTGGACAAACATATCACTAAAATGGTCTGACTTTAGAGAGTTTCTTCTACATGATGGACTATATTTGGCTAAATTACATTGTACAGTGTTCCGGTTCTTACTTTTCCTACAACCGTCTTAAGGTTTTGGATACTCTTACAAATAGAATATAGCCCAACTGAGTCACATATCGCAATTGACGACATTATAGATTTGTTTGTATAAAAACAAAGGCTATCGATTAAGGTGATTTCAATTCCTTTCTTAACTGTACATACTTTATTGTTCTATGTTTTACAAAGGTGCAGCTCTTTAATTGAGACAAATTTAGATATAGAGAAACAACAAAGAGTCGAATTAAGCAGCTGGGACGACATGAAAGAAAATCCCTGTTAAAAAACTTCCAGTCTGCTGAACAGCGTAATGCAATTAATCTGAAACATTTTTACAAAATACAAAACGCAAATCTGAAGTAAATGTTGAAATAATGATGCATGTACATATAATTAGAAATGACTATAGAGTCCATCTGAAAAAATAGATTAATTATTAATAAAATTAGAAACTGATGGAGTCTACTTTATGTAAGAGATAAAAATGAACTGATCGACAAAACATCTGAACTACGCATTACGAAGATACCATTTCATGTAGACAAAATAATAAAAATATCATAGATTCCTAACTTGCTATTCTAGAAACAGTAGATTACAATAAGTTGAAGATCACATTTTACAATGACAATTGAGATACCTATAGTTCATTAAAATGTCAAGCAAGGAATTTTTACTTAATGGCAGATTATAGATTATTATTTTTCAGCAACTTATTTTCTATTAGCTGTGTTATACTGCTAAATGTATAATTTATTGTCAATTAACTGACATGATTCACTAGCTCAGCTGTGCAATAAATTGAATGGGAGCTTGTAAACAAGCACGGCATTGCAAAAATTGACAAGTATCAAGTTTGCTCCACATACTAAACGGAAATTAGCATATCTCGATAAAGGCAACCTTTAGCTTTGTGCTTTGCGAATCAGATATAAACAAAAGTTTTTAGACGTCGAAAACACGCAGCTTGAAACAACCCAAACGTATTTTCGTTTCGAATCCGTGACAAATAAAAACAAGAACATTTGAGCATTTGCAGCTTGATAACCAGATCTTTTTTTGTAATTACACAAAAGTTCACGAATGTAATACCACTTTTACTATTTAATATGCACCCTCGAGCTGTATAAGTACCGCGAATTCATTTAAAAGTTCTTTATATAAAAGTAAATGCCTGAGACATCATCTAGGTAAGTAGATAACTCAATTTTTAGGGGAATAAAAAGAATAAAATTTATTAAAATTTTTGTTGGCTGTCCTACGAAATATGGCTCCAGTATGTTTTACAAAATGTTTATTATTTTTTTTAAGAATGCTATCTGTCATTAAACAAATATTCTATTTGGTTTTACTGCGCTTGCAATCTCTATGATTTAATAGCGTTTTACTTATACTCTTTGTAAAACGTTAACGGAAAATAGAAGTGGCTTCACTACAAGAAAGGTTAATTATAGTCCTCGCCCTTGACATATATGTTCTAAAAATCCTTAAATTAGCTTTGCTTTATATAGATTGTATGCTATCAATCTGCGAGGTAGTATCATCCGACATTTTTGAAACTTCAGAAGCTTAAGTAAGTGAAAATAGGAAATTTGATTTCCAGCAGCGGATGATCAAAATAAATTAATAAAGTCGAATTTCTACAATGGCGAGTCTAAAGAAAAGTATATATTCGATGCATGTGCATTTCTAGAGGAATTCATAAAATAATGGACATAATTTGCATGTGAAAGACACATTTAAAGTATGCGCTGCTTCAAAAGTTGCAAAGGAAAATGCAATTACCTAAACCATAAACCCCAATTTAGAAGTGTTGCTTTTTCCTGCATAAATTTATGCACATTTTTATTCGGCGGCGCTGAAAATACCTGCGCTGATAATATCTTGGAGTAGAGATAACGACACGGGTTCCTTTAAGACACTCGTTTTACAAGTCAAGCAAGGAAAGGGGAAATGAGTATGTGAACAGCTACGGTTATACTTATGTATTAGCATATCTTTGTTTTCTGCATGCCATCAATATTACTCAGTAAACGTGTAGAGCTGCATAGTTTATTGTGGTAATTTACTAAATGATAAAGGTGATGTGGTTAAGTTTTATTACAGAGACTATTATTTTGTTTTATGAAGCATGTTCTTTTTAAAACTAGAATGCGGAATGCTTAGCTGCATTTTGTATATTTTTACATCGTGTATATACAGGGGGTCTCGCGAAGTTCTCCCGGCACTTCAGCAGCATGTTCTTGAGATCATTTCATTTTCATATAAACATGTGTCCTATTCTCAGTATTTATTGAGCTATACTCATTTCAAACTAAATTAATCTTAAATCATTTTTATTTCTACGACATAAAAAAGCAAGATAAATAACTACAGACTAATAATTTAAAAGAACGTAGTCATAGATGTTCAAAAATTCCACCTCCTACTTCAATGCATTTAGCCGCACGCCTATGAATACCTGGCGTTCCATTCATTACCTTAGCATGGCTGTTTTTTATTTGTGCTGCAGTGTTCAAAATTCGCTGGATTAAAGCCTCGCATGTTTCTACTTTCTCTTCGTACACCAACTCCTTCATCCAACTCCATATGTTGTAATCTAGGGGATTTAGATCTTGAGATCTGGCCGGCTAATTGTGTGGCCCACCTCGACCAATCCAATACTGAGAATAGGACACATGTTCATATGAACTTTTTTGCTTGAAATGATCTCAAGGACATGCCCCTTAAGTTCCGGGAGAACTTCGCGAGACACACTGTGTATAAAACTAAAACCGCTAAAATAATAACAAAATACAAAGCCACAGTTTTCAATTACTAGCTATGCTATTAAATTATGTTTCATATAGACAGAATAAAATTAAAGAAAAATAATTAGACGAAAACAGTATTTTGTATGTCTTAAAGCAAAAATAAATTATTATTACTAGCGTATTGTATGTATGAATTTAGTTTTTAACAAACCAAAACTGTAATCCTACTCAATTTCCACAGCAGTTATTTAGGTGCCCAAATCAAATGTTAAAACTGACGTTATTAAAATTGACGTAACTCCACTACGCACTTTAACTGAAAGACTGTACCTATAACCTTACTACAAATGCGTTGCTAAAATATAATATTTCATTATAACGAACAAACTATCTATATGTACCTTAAAGTTTCCTAATATTGTGAGTTTAGCTAATACGAGTACATTATTATTAATTACTTCACTTCTAATCTCCATCTTAGGTAGGGGAGATTAAATTGGAAAGTAAATTCGCATTCGTAAATCTCTAGGGTTGTACGGTATCCCATGATTCTGAATTGCTTCGTAAAGATGCTGCGAGTATTTTAATACCTTCTAAATTAGTAGCGGATGCAATGTGAATAGCATAACTAAAAGTACAGTAAAATCTATGTTGACTTTTCAACACAATATAGATAGAGCTTTACCTTAAATATCAACGGTAGTCACATTCTGCGATAGCTGGTGCATACTATAAACTAAAACGAATGTATTTGTTAATATTATTAAGTGTGCGCGATAATATACTTTTCGTGTTTAAGCCATAACTCGAACCAACTCACATCGCTAACGAAATAAACATCTAAATAGGTTCTGAATGCAGATAATTAAAAACCACTCCTATTATCCACTATCTGCTAAAAAAATCTATAAAAGGCTTTACCCAGAACTTTCCTCGTTGAGGTGGTGACATTAAATAATTTTAAAAATTAAGTTATTAGTAAAAATATCTTCACGTTTCTAATAAATTAAATATATTTTCAAACAAAAAAAAAGTTACCTGTGGTCGAATTCCAAGGGCAGGAGGGCCGCGTATGCAGTCCCAACGTTTTGTGAGATATTTCAGGGGAACGGGCTATTTCCACCTGAGCTACGGAGCAACGACCCGTCGAATTCCTGCGTTGCAGCTGTATTAAGTGACGCACTAATTTTCTGCTCCTTTTTGTATTGTACAACATTCAAGAATAAAGCCTGCGCTATGTACTAATTATTACTTGTATTTATTGCTAAGTTAAATCAAAACTAAACAAAATTTTATTTCTTTAAGGTGCTCACCCTGTATATATTTATCTGAAATTTTATCGGTTTCATGCCAGGTAGATATATAATGTGTATGCAAAATATTGGTTTCCTCCGACAAATATTTTTTAAGTTATACCGTCAACAGACAGACAGACAGACAGAAGGAATTGAGAAAACCTGTTTTGCGTCATTTAGGAACCCTGAAACGTGAATATCTGGAGAAATCTCGAAATACGAATTTTACGCGATTACAATACTTCCTTTGTCTTTTAGACTATGGAAGTAAAAACATCAGCAGACATAACTAAATAATGAATAAAGTAAAGTTTCATATTTTCCAGAGACCAAACGATAAAGCAAAAATAAATATCTCACTTTGTGCAGTCTTTTACAAAAGAATTAGTCAATAACGCGGCTGTAAAATGAAGAAGTAATCATTTTCTACTTTCTACAATATCATACACGATTATTGACCGGGCTCATAGCTTTTCAACTATTCCGGTAGACATTCCAAGCCCATCCAGATTAATCAGGGGATACATTAATCGGGAACTGTTCCAAGTAAGTTAAATGCTCAGCTAGAGGTTGATAACAGGTCAACAAGCGCCATCACAGAATCAATGTAGTAACCACAACTGATAGTCGCTAATCATATCTAGCGTATCATATATCTCATAAACACGTAGTTACATTTTATTAATTTAATAAAATTAAAAATCAAACTTAGAACCAAAAATTGGGTAACTAAATAATTTTATTCAACACAAGAGAAATGACCAAACACAGGATCCGCGATTACAGCAAGCATTTTGAAAATATTAAACCATGTAGCTTCAAACTTTGAAGAACTGTCAAATCTTTATTATACAAACGTGTGTTGTGCCTGTGTCACATTTTTATCGTCACCAATCGGACTCGATCAATTCCCTATAGTAACGCAGGTTCGAATCCTATCGACTGAAATATTTTTGCTTTTTTAGAATTAAAATAATTCACGATGCTATTGCTTCCTTTTACTGTTTGGCTATTATTAGAAATATTAAGATAGTTTTACCTATTTTGCACACCTTTGCCGCTCTTGAATCGTTATTCAATTTAGCAAATGTGTTTTTCCAGCGGCGCGCTTTCGTTAAAAATAGTATTATGATACTAGTGCCTCCGAAGCACATGCGACGAGTTTAAAAGCAAGACGCTAGGCGGAGTACTTTTAATGTCGGTAGTTGCTTTAATGGGACATACACGTTTATCATACGCTATTTTTTCTACGATTGTAAGAAAAATATCGAAAGTTAGTTGGGTGACACTTTTTCCGTCACATTGTGTTAGATATTCTAGGTTATGCTGATATTCAAATTTACGGCAAAGAGTGTTTTAATATAGTATTAAAACTGGCCACCAATAATAGTGTGAGAAAAAGACATAATTACTATATAAAATTCAGATTGCTATAATCGTCACTTTTGACACGAGAAATGGTGAAAAAAGTTGTGATTTTGACACGATCGTAGAAACATTATTTTAATTAAAGTAACGCCATTTATGTGGTGGGTCAAAAAGCTAGTATGTAACTAGATGCATGTAATTTTTTTCGCTTAAGTAATAAGCGATGTTTATACCGAATATTAAGAAAAAATTGAAAAAAAATCCGCTACAAACATTTTCATAAGGATTGAGTTCATGGTATCATTGCTCATAGAAATACGCTTCTCGCAAATTAATGGGCTGTCTTTTAAAAATTTTCCTAGTCCATGCATCTGTGTCTCCTTGTTAATGCCCAAAAGATTTGCAGTGCTAATTTCTAAGGGCCGCTCACCGCTACTGAACCGCAGTGGCACTTGCTGAACTACAACGGCACTTGTCTGTAAGTTCTCGCCTTTTTCTTTCTAATCGTTGGAAGAGTTTCGTCTCTGGGGTGGTTTAAACGTTGAGTTACCGTGTTCTTTTATCCCTTCCCTTGTAAAAGAGTTTTGCCTCTGGCGTGGATTACACGTTGAGTTACCATGGTCTTTTGCTTTTCCTCCTGATGAAGCCCCTTACGATAGTGGGCGAAACGTTGAGTTCTTCGACCTCAATACTGACATGCTCCAATCCCAAAAGTCGTTTGTTACTTAGTTACAAAGTCTTAGAAATTAGCCCAATGTCTAACTAAGTAGTGCGCAAAACTAATCTACAGCATGATTTTTCACACTTCCAGGCATATAACGTGTGTTCAAAAAGAAATGACATAAGGGTTGGCCATGGAAACTAAAAGTAATGTAAACAGCAAGCTTTAGAATTCATTAACTGTCATTGTTGTTATTGTCACAGGTTTATAATATAATCAACAATGGAAATTCTAAAGTTTGCTGTCTCTAAAGCTTGCTGTTTTCCTCTCCATGACCAACCCCTATGTATTTTTTTTTAACACATGTTATAAGAATCACGCCAATCTGGAAGTATTTGGACTTGCTACCTCATGCAAGCAAATACTAAAGCAGTTAATAAAAATCTGCAACTCACAACTTCTTCCGCAAGTGGCAGTTGTGACACTAAACAATTTCAAAACTCAAAGGAAAATATGGTTACAAATATCTTAACGTTTGTAACAGTACTGAAACGATAAAATGATGCACTGGGTAATGTAAATTTAATAAAATAGCAAATAAAAACCGTTACATGCTGTGGGATCAAACTGCCAATGATATTTCAATGCGGAACCGTTTGGATCGTGCTATGTAGCTACATTAAATGCAACACACATATTCGGTGCCCCTCTTTGTCTCTTTCAACAAATATTTTGTATCTGTTGCGTCTCATTTTTCTAAAGGGTAAAGTCTGAGCTATGTACAACTTACTACTTTTATCTATTTCTCAGCCATTATTTTTATGATTTTAAAAACCTGAGCTATGAGCAAAATATTACTTTTATTTAAGTAATAGTTCGTGAGTTAAAACAGTAAGAAGCAGAGTTTTATTTTTGAAGGTGCTCACCTTGTATATATTTTACCGAAATTTTCTGGGTTTCATGCCAAGAAGGCATATAATTCGCTTACAAAATATCGTCTTCCTCCAACAAATAATTTCTGAGTTATTCTAGCAACAGACATACAGACGCGCAGACTAACAGAGACACAGACAGATAGACAGACGGAATTGAGAAATCTTGTTTTTCGACATCTAGAGACCCTGAAACGTGAAGATCTGAAGAAATCTCGAAAAGTGATTTTTCCGCGATTACTATACTTCCTTCGTTTGTTAGACTAGGAAAGTAAAAATGTAAACTGTCAAACAATAATTGTCATTTTTCCAATGGAAATGTACTGTAAAAAGTAATACCACAAAAGGTGAATATTTTTTAAGACTTTTTTTGATTACGTACGATTACGTCGAGTGGAATATGAGCAGTTTTTGTTGAGATATATTTGCAATCACTTTTATCTAAACGAAAAAATCCCTTAACACCTTTAGTGGTATTTGGAAAGTATTTGGAAAGATTTTATTCAACAATATAGATATGTGACTTAAATTTTACAGTGTTTGACGACATACTTTTTTTAATTTTCAGCTGTTAATTCAATACTGGAACTTCCAAAACGATTATTATCAAGTCTGTCTATATTTTCCAGGCCATGTCACTGGCTCTGTTGCCAAATTGTCTGCTACGCCATTCCAAGACACACTAAGTTTTGTTTGTTTGAAACATATTTCACATTAAAAACTGTTTTGACAAGGCAGTTTTTATAACTTACAAAAATGTCTTTGAAGTGTTGCGTACCAAGCTGCAAGTCAACTTACGCTTGATCAGTTGATCCATATGTTAGCGTGTTCAAGTTTCTATCTAACAAGACAGTGGCACAAAAATGCAATTAAAGAACTGGCGGATTAGAAAGGCTAGTGGTGTGTGTATGAAAAGCACTTTAAAAGACAGGATATAAGGGGTAATAAGTTGTATAGACATGTATCACTAGCTTCCAGACAAGTTATTTTGAAGAAATCACTAGTTTAGATAAAATCAAAATTAATTGCAATGGATAATTAGGTAGGTACCTACCCATTAGGAATTGTTTTTAAATCGAATATACGCTGAAGTGACGCACTACGACGTAAATAGCACTGATTTTATAGATTTCTTTACAACTATCATATATCACAATGGCAGAAACATTGCAGTGACAGATTGTTCATTTAGTGACCAAAACTAGTAACTTTTTGTTAAAGGTTGGCGCAGCCATGTTGCCAGATTGTGGTAGGCAATTCCAAAGATCACTTTATAGGCCCAGTGTCATTGCCTGAAACAATATACACCGCCTTGTTATTATTTATGATTAGAATGACGTTAATTTACAAACTTCACTTTGCCATTTTGGCAAAATGTCAGTCACAGTCTACCTAGTAAATTCAATTCTTTAAAACAATTGCAATCGTGTCAAAACACTGTGAAATCGACACCCGTACGCACAGTCGTTCACCAGCGACTCGCCGGAATTTCGTTATGAACAGTATGTTGGCGGCACTGTAAGTCTATGTCAAATTCGAAGTTATTAGGTTAGGTTTTCCGTCAGTTTTGACACAGACTGACGCAAAACCTAACCTACTACTCTCGAATTTGACACAGACTTACAGTGCCGCCAACATACTGTTCATAACGAAATTCCGGCGAGTCGCCGGCGAGTCGCTGGCGAACGACTATGCATACGTGTGTATTTTCAGAACGGCCTGCTGAATTGTGTGACAAACGTCACTTTATACGACCTGGGCGTTTTTTATGAAATTCATTGTTGATTTAATTTTTGTGAAAACGCCAATTTTGGCCGTTTTGGCGCCACATACCCACGATGACATTTAAATGACAGCGACTGTCATAGCAAATACGTGTTTTGATAATAATTCTTCAAATGCAGTATCAGTAGAATAAGGACTTATTGTTTTGAATTTAATGTAAATATGAATGGTGTAATGCATTTACAGTGCCGTGTACGGCAATCTTAAGAGATTTATAGTTTTAAAATTGTTCTTGAGAGAGATTTTGAGCTCCAAGATTTCGTAGTTGAAGTCAAAGTAATATTTTCAGGCAGGTATTTTCTGGATAGCGCACACATTCTCTCTAAAATAGAATGTGATATGCAGCGTATTGTTCTTATAAATTTAGATGTTACTAGGTGGTAATAGTAATGAAGTATTTTAGTCTGTATGCTATTGTAAGGTTGTAGTTTATGTGTAATTCACTGTTGTAAGATTTTAAAAATTAAAATGTAAAAGTTCTTTGTTTTATTGAACACACATCTGTAAATTAATGTAGTAATTAAAAGTGCAGGCACTGCACTGTAATTAATAGTCTTCGCCCAGATGTTACTCGCAAACAACTTTCTTCAAAATGCAAACTAGAAATAATTTCTTTTTTGTGGTTTTTGCTGATCATCTGTATTTAAATAAAAATAGAAAATAGAAATTGTTAGCAGGTACGTGGCTTGAAGATCAGTACCATACTTTAAATTTAGCTTTCAAATCAATTCCTTGGTAAAATTTGATTTGAGGGGGAAATTCATGACAAGATCTTTTCCGATCTGTATATTTGCAGGTTGCAATACAACACCTTTTATACGTACAATATGCAGAACCGATTTCCATTTTAGCAACACCAAACCAAATCGTAATCAATAAAAACGAATAACTTAATCAACAAATTAAACTGTGAACGTAAATAACGTAAATAAGAAAATACACAAAAAAAGCTAGCAGGAAACTGATAAATATTTGCATCGTAGTCAATATGTCAACTGATGTTATATTGCAAATTTGAAATTCCCGTTTGTGGGTATATAGCGCTCTGCGGAGAATCGCGAATCTTCACATATGCCCAGGCCCTATAAAGTGACGTTTGTCACACAATTCAGCAGGCCGTGGTTTTCAGGCACAGTTAATTTTGATAAAATCTTATAAAAAATTAACCAAATTCGTTGGTTTGTTCATTAAGCGTTAAATAATTACTTAAATAATCCCAATGAACTTCTTCTTTTTAACGCTTTAAGTTTTAAAATGGTTGGTCAAAAATTGAAAATTGGATATCAAAATAATTGGTCTATTACTATGAGGGACATAGTCAATAATACTTTTTTCAGACTGTTAGATTAAACAATATTGCTATTTCCGCAAAACAATTAAAACGGGACATTATTTATATTTAATTCATCTAGAAAACATTGTTATGTTGAATATTATAACTGAGAGTATGAATTTAGATGTAGAAATTGTATACTGTTGAAATTTATATAATGTATTTTGTTAGTATGACAATGAAGCAACAATGTGAAACAAAAACAAAACGAAATTAAGCTAGGAGATCAAGGAAAAATAAAAATAACAAATAATTTTGAAATGTTAATATGAAAAACGTGTAATTTAGAAATAAGTGTCCAATAAGGGTTTTATTAGATAATTTACCACTAAAGTGCGATTCGAAAGCAGAAGAGAAGATACATATTTATAAATATGAAATAAGGCATAATGTTAAATGATTATTATTATTACTTACATAAAAGCAGGCGGGTATTAGCCGATATGCCCCATACAATGCACTAAACTAACCAAAAATTATATTATCTAGCTAAGTATAAATCAAGACTATGTACTCTTAAACATATTTGCATTAGTAGCGTTAACACCTGTTTCCGGTAAGTAAATTATTCAAAAATTACAAACACGCAAACTAAAAAAATTTACAGAAGTTGTAATTTACCAACCTTCGTTAAAGCATTGGAAATGAATTTTGCTAATTTTCAAGTCTGGCATAAAATTTCCAAAATCTGAAAACAATCACAAGGGATAGAAATAAAAACAGTTTTAAAATTGTTCACATCTGTATTATTGTTGTTTATTATACACCACACAAAACGTTACTGCGAAGTTCTACTGCAGTTTTGAACCTTTTCAACATGGTGTACACTTTAATATTAATTTTCAATTAAATAAACATGTTTGTTTGTTTGTTAATGGACAAGGTCTAGGCATGCAGAGTACCAGGTACCTTAGACACCGACTGCTTTGGTCATGTGGTCAAAGTCCTACTTAGAATTTTGCCGAGACTAAGGAGTTCCAACCCTAGCAAAGGATCTTTTACATGCTACACATCGTACATGGGACCCACGGCTTTACATCACTTCCGAATGATGGCATTCTGTAGAAGCCTTCATCTGCATTTTTTTTTGAAAATCTCACCTGGACCGGGAATCGAACTCGCGACCCTTAGATCAGTAGTCAGCATGCTTACCACTGAGCTACCGACCCCGGCTTAAATAAACATGTTGAATTCGATATTACATTCAAAAAATTTTATATAACTTTAGAAGATGTATTGCTTATATCAGTCATTCGTATTATTACATTTATTAGCTGTTTTAAAGAAGTGCTGAGAATTGCAAGCCATCCGAGCGGCGGCTTCTCATATTATTGTTCATCGTTTATTTTGTTTACTCATAAAACGTGCTTTAATAGCAAATATAAGAACTGGAGCAAAGATGCTTTTATTCGGAGGAACAGGGCAGTGTGAATAGACCTTTGAGTTGTTTAATCGACATTTATCTTTAGTTTTGTGTTAATTGTTCAATAAATATATTTGAAAAGGATTTTTTGTTTGGGGAGTTTTTACATTGTCTAAACGAAGTAAGTAACGTACATATACATATGTATATGTATTTATAGTTTTAAAGTCCCCATCAATTTCTTTCTACTACAATCGCTCATTAAGTTTTAGTACAAACAGCTGACACTAACATCCCAACCCTGCCAGTGGCCTCTACCATTCTGCGAACAAGTGCAGCGCTGCGATGACCTTAACCCACGAAATATTATGTTAGAGGAAAATGCAATCCGACATGCTATTTATTATTTATTTGCAAATTTACGATTTCACAAAGGGCCAGAATAAAAAAATGCACAATTTTTTATTTAAAAATTGAGAAAATAGGGTAACCCTCCTCACAACCGCATTCTCAACCCTCTTAAAAATACAATCGACCAGTAGAAAGTCTCCAAACAGCGAACTTCACACAAATATTGATTTTAAGGTTTTTCCGATAATTATAACGTTTTTCCCATTTTGCAACCCCCAAATCAACCTGAACCCCAAAAGTCCCAGACTCCGAATTCTCTTAAATAATACAATCGACCTGTAGAAAGTCTTCAAACAACGAATTTCATACAAATATTGATTTTAAGGCTTCTCTGAAAATTATAACGTTCTCCCATTTTCCAACCCCTAAATCTATTTGAACCGCATAATTCTCACATCCCGAATTTTGCTAAAAATACAATCGCACAGTAGCAAGCTTCTACGCAGCAAATTTTACACAAGTATCAATTTTAAGGCTTTTCTGATTATGATAACGTTTTCGCCGTTTTGCAATCCCCAAATCCACCTGCGCCGCATAATTCCCACATCCCGAATACTCTTAAAAATGCAATCGAACAGTAGAAAGTCTCCAAACAGCGAATTTCACACTAATATTAATTTTAAGGTTTTTCTGATAATTATAACGTTTTCCCCATTTTGAAACCTCCAAATCCACCTGCGCCTCAAAATTCGCACATCTCGAATTCTCTCAAAAAATAAAATCGACCAGTAGAAAGTCTCCAAACAGCGCATTTCACACAATAATTAATTTTAAAATTTTTCTGATAATTATAACGTGTTCCCCATTTTGCAACTACTAAATCCACCTGAGCCGCATAATTCCCAAATCCCGTATTCTTTTAAAAATACAATCGCACAGTAGAAAGCCTCTACACAGTTTGTGTTTTACACAAATATTAATTTTAAGGTTTTTTTGATACCTAATCATAACGTTTTCCCCATTTTGCAACCCCCAAATCCACCTGGGCCGCTAAATTCCCACCTCCCAAATGATCTTAAAAAATAAAATCGACCAGTAGAAGGTCTCCAAACAGCGCATTTAACACAAATATTAATTTTATAATTTTTCTGACAATTATAACGGTTTCCTCATTTTGCAACCCCTAAATCAACCTGAGCCGCAAAATTCTTAAAAACCCACAGATTCATCCACATACTGCCAAAATCAGAAGTTGATATTTTTTCCTTCCCCCTTGTTATGAGAACATCCAATTTGCTGCAAATGAACCTCAGCTTTCTTCTCCTGTAACTTTGCCCCCGTGCGTTGCAGATCTCAAAAACCAGCCAGTACGATGAGCGTTGATTCGTCCTCTTTCCAAGTAGCCCCAAATCACATTTAGATCTTTCAAAAAGTATGTGATGTAACAGCCCCGAACGCTTTCGTGTCCAAAAAATCGTTTAAACCCCCGTATTTTCGCCCCCTCGAATTTTACATTTTCACAACCTCTCCAGAAAGTTGATCCTTGACGAGATATTCAAAATGCCACTAACAACATTCACCTGCAATACGTACAACTTGCAACAATTCGCAAAAACTGCGCATTTTTCAAGCGCCACACAAATCGTTAAAAGAGCACCGTACTAGCGTCACATCTCCAATTCGTTAAACATTTTCAATACTAAAATACTGTCAAAGTAGTTTCAAAATTGTATTTTGTACAATTTAAACGAATCCTCACGTCTACTAGAATCGGTGTTGAGTACAAAAAGTTCTTTCAGATTATTACAAGAGCAAAAACCATTAAGAATATTCAAAGTTTCAATGAAGTCTCGGTGCAGCCGCCTTTTATTTCGGTTAAAGAGGTTAGACCTAAACATTGCAATATGTCGGGATAAATCAAATGTTTGACGCAAGCAGGCAGCTTACTAAATCGGCGCTAGACGTTTTCTAATTGACTAGTGTCTTTAATAAAATACGGAGAACATACTACTACTACTACTGCAAATTCTAATATAGGTCTGACGTAACTTTTTAAATATTTTAATAGCAAGTAAAGACGTCATACCGACAAAGGCTTTGCAAATTAAAACTAGTATACAAGTGGCTCTTTTTGTAATTTTAATAATATGCGAATCCCACTTTAAATCACTAGTGATAGTAACTCCGAGGTCTACTTGAGAAAGAACCGGCTGTCTACCTTGGTGTACCGTGAATGTAATACCGAGGGGCCATAAATACCTGATATCACAATACCTTCGGAATCAACACCGCTTTATTAAAGTGATGAATCCAACTAAACTATATGTCATTAATGTCATCACAACTAAAATTCCTATCTGTCAAAAATTATTACAGACTGTAATAAGTAATGGAGTTGGAACAGGAGATTTTTATAATCGAGTCGTATTTAAGAAATGATGTCAATAAACTTGTATTTTATTACATTACATACCAATACTTATTAGAATTGAAATATAATGCTAACCAACATTTATAAGTAGCTAATTCCATGGCTACCGGGATCTCAGATATTTATGGCCACCCGGTACGTATCGCGCCGGTTGGTTGGTCCAATTACAGCACGACGCACTTAGTAATGTTTGAAAATAACAGCCATTTATCACACCAAGCACTGATAGTATGTAGATCACTTTGTATGAGAAGGAAGGTATCTGAAAACAGAATTAATCTCGTAAAAACAGAATGGGGTTGCAGAATGCAAGTAAAAGGTACATTTCAAAGGAAGAGAAGGTTTTTGGTGGAACGTTAGTGTAGATGCAGAAAATTAACATATTGGAGTAGAACTAGGAGAATTTCAACTGCTGAGAAAGAGAGTGAACTGCATAGTAGTACGTGTCCGGGGATGCGGAAGGTGAACATAACAACATTTTGAATGTTGAGATCTAGATTAAAGATCTAAGTATGTCACAGATACATTTTTAATAAAATTTAACAAATATTGTAATAACCCTTCCCGTTAATGACAAATATAAGGGGGTTTTAAATATAAAATAATTATTAATGGCAAGGGAAACTACACTTTCGATTTATTAAGTTTCAATTGAAATTTACCTGTCATACTCAGGACAAATTAAAAGAATTTAACAAAAATTACGACAAATAAATGGTTTATTGCCCTTTTCTCATTTAATCTATTTTCAATAAATATTCGGCTAGCTCCGGAGAACATCTTGGTTCAGGGGTGTGGATTCATAAAACTTAAGTAAAGCTTGGTATGACATATAACCCTCAAATATTTCAGGCAAATGCACAATTATATCTGACATTTAGCTAACCTTTTAATTTGACTTAACAAACACAATTATCTATTAGTGCACAAAACAGCGTAAATTGAATTTTAAAACCACCATCAGGGCAAAGACGCGTCAAGTAAATATATATACCGTGACGTAGCAACTGCTAAGCTCGTTTTGTTTTTAGTGTGAAGCTCGACAGCTTTTTGTTTCATATCCGGCACAAAACTTAAAAGTGCCGGGTCATTTCGCATTTTCAAAGAACGCTACCTAAATTTCTGGAAACTGGACGGCTCTGGACTACTAGAATATGGCTCTCCATCTCGTAGACACTCTGAACTTGCTAAAGTCCAAAAATAATGGACCTACGACAACGCTTTTCCTGTTAAAAACTACCTTTATCGGATACCTCTTGGACGCTGGATATCCCCCCCAAATGACGCCACGGGAATTATGGACTTGGGAATCGCTTGTTGGTTGGGATTGCTGTTCGTACTGGTTCCTGAATGTCCTCCCTATTCGTAACAGGCGCTATTCTTGCTGGGCGAAGCTGCTAGCATAAGAAATTGGCACCTAGAGGTCACTCGCACTTGGACGAATTTCTCTGCTGGCTCATCTGCTTTACCTGTACCTCTTAACACCTGGAAAACTGTACCCACAAATGTACAGGACACTCGTGAATAACTTTAACCACAGATGGTATAACTAAGAACTTCTTTATTTACAATTTTTCATGATAATTGACGAGCTCAATGTGGCCCCAACACACAATTTTCAAGCTTGTTTAGTTATTATTAAAAATTGACAATCAGGTCTCTTAGCAACTAGATTTTCAAATGTTTATAAAGGAAATTAGGATTGATAACATGTTTAACCTTATGCTCACAGTTTTGATGTCTATCTTTGCCTAACCATTAAAATTGTAATTTTCTTAGAATAATTGTTACAACACATGTTCTATTTTTAAATTCACTTTTGTTTATAATGTACTGATACACATTGAGTTCATTTAACGTCTCACTCGTTGTCTTTCGATCGGTCGCTTTCCATTTTCACTGCTCTTTGCAATAATTATTTTGCTAGCACGGTTTCGTTTAGCTTACAGCTAATCTGCCTTTTGTGTGGCTTATGCAGTTTTACTACATAACGCTCATATTCTTTCTGTATTTAACAAATCATTTTGTATTATTCTATTCACATTAATAAGCTCAATTCCGTCAGTTACAAATTAAATTGCATTAGCCCTTCCGAACCTTTATCATATCTGAAACTCTGAATGTAACCTTTCTAAAACCTGCTTTGTTTCATGCTAACTTCTATCCATCAAATTGTTATTAGTTACTGCTGCTCACATCAAGTGCACTTATTAATGTAGAGTATTGATTATCTTGCACTAGACAAAATATTTAATTTTGTGTTCATGTTGACCTTATTAATTTAGTTAATTAGGCAATGAGAATTTCGATGGACAGTAAATCATCACAATATATGCTGAATGAAGAGTATTTATTAACATAAGCAAGTCTCAAATAAGAGCTCACATAGTAATATCTTTTTTTCTTATTATATGCAAATGGCCTGTTTTGTATCATAAAATGTTATTAAAGTCAATTAAACTAAACGCATGCCTTAACCTGAGAGATTAATGTTACAGCTAGATTTTTAAAAAGTAACAGGTTTAATAGTAATTTTAATGAACCGTATGAAGCAGATGTTTTGCTTTGATTTAAAATAACAGAACATTAAATTTTATTCAGTATTATCGACAGAGATTTTAGTTACACGGCTATGTAATTTTAAATAAAGTCATGTTACTGCAATATCTTATAAACATTTTAATCAATTAATTATCTAGGGTAATATAATAAGTAGTACGCCTATTACCGATATTTTTTTATAAATATTGCAGTTACAAAGTTATAGTTGCTATATGAGGAAAAAGCTGACTATCATTGCTCAGAGGCAGTTTGAATTAAAAAATATGTAAAAGGGTTTACACGAAACTTCCCTCGCGCGAATTACATCAATTTGCAAATAAAAAAAATGTAGTCCGCTAGGATTCGAACACCGCGCCTCCTGGGGAGTGAGATCAATATTTCGAGCACAATTTTTAGTTCACTGCTCGGGTTTGCCTCTGGCGGCGTTTGAACAACTGAGCCACGACCGTGTTCGAATTATACGAGTTTCTGCTGTATTATAAAGATATATTATTCTGCTCCATGTGTAAGCTTACCCTGTATCTGTTAGGTCTCATTTTCAGAAAATTATTGCTTTTATCAGCTATTCATCAGTTAAAGCAAAGATAAACAAAATTTTATTTTTTAAGGTGCTCAACTTATACTCCCCTCTCCAAAATTTTTCCGTTTCATGATAGCTACACGTATAATCTGCATGCAAAATATAATCTCCCGCCAACAATTAGTTGTTGAGTTATACCGCTAAAAGGCAGACAGACAAATAGACAGACAGACAGAGAGTCAGACAGACGGAATTGAGAAATCCAATTTTTCGTCATCTAGGGACCTGAAACGTGAAGATCTAAAGAAATCTTGAAAGAAGATTTTTCGAGATTGCAATACGTCTTTTAGACGAGGGAAGTAAACATATTGTTTGCTATCGGGCTATAGCGGGTTTAAACCATTTAATTCGGAGGAGTTTTGAAAACCGGATGGCAAATAACGATCGTATAGCTCTTGTCGTTTTTCATACACCTCTTTGTACAGTATTTAATATTGTCAAAATAAAACAACTAAAAATTATCGTTAGAAATTGTACTTTGAAACCAAGTAGTTACGTATTGCGTGTGGACCCTTCTAATGTTTCTAAAAAAAAGAATGCAATATAGATATCTAAACTCTTCCACATTACAATTGCAATATAACACGATGGTATGATTATCTGATCTGAACAATATCGTATACACATTTCAAGCTTAAAACAAATAAAGCAAAAGCAACGACGACCTAAAAGACATTCGCAATAACTAAACTTTCGTGTAATATTGCTGTAGTTGACCCAATATTGCAAAAAATTAACTATATTGTAGTAGCAACCGATAAAAAGACGCACGAAAGATATTGGCAATCAAATAACTTATCATAGTTGCCAATTACGATGCTATACAATGTCTTTTTCTTCAAAAAGGGAAGTTTATAATTTAATAATTAACTATTAACGATTATTGTATTTTTTCTATTGTAATAAGAGTGACAATAAATATTATGTGTAGTAGATATTAACATTTGTTAATCAATTAATACTCTTTAATTACTTTTAAATAAGTTCACATGCATTTAATACCTCATAATAAATACATTTTCATGCGAAAATAGAATGACCACCAAATAAAAAAATGTAATACATTTCAAGTGCAGATTATCCGCCTCACTGCCCTCCTTTTAGAATATTCAACGAAAGCGCTTTGCTTCACAAGATTTTATGCAAAATATCCACAATTTCAAGGAAAATGTCGCCCAATTCAACGTTTTATTACCTCAAGACCGACATATTGCAATATATTTAAGGTTCGGAGAATTCAAAGTATAATAGGGAAAATGTACCCAAGTTGTTATGATAAAACTCTTTTAGTCCTAAGAAATACAGTAAACGGGATAATTGCAATAGATGATTAGACATATTTTCACAAGTTATGTATTTTTGAACAGCTGAGTTACTGTAGAAATAACTTAGAAGATTTTAAATCAATTTCACAACAGCCGTATCAAATTTAAGCTTTTCGGTTGTTGTACTTTTTGCACTGTGAGTAATATATGGTCAATGATCCATTGTAAAGGTGTAAAGTTATTATAACTATGTGTATTCCAACTAATACGGAAGAAGCAAATTGGCCATGATCACAACCTATTTAACATCTTAGAAAAATTTTTGCTAACGAGGGCTCATATTCCTCATTTAGAAAAATAACATAAATAAAACTTTTTAAGTTACATTTGTATGTAACGTATTATTTGTAACCTAATTTACCTTGCTATGTAGAAGCTGGTGCTTTATGCGCTAGCATCTGGCGGTACGATGCTCAACTTGCCCCGGATTCGGGATACAGGGTTGGAGGGCGCCTTTGCTGCTTTCGCAGCAACCATTGTGTGATGGTGTGTGTCTTGGTGATGTGTGGACCTTGTTACTCTATCTCTTAGGTCTGTGTTTCTGAGTAGAGCACAGTCAATTTGGTGTCCAACTGTGAATGGTCTCACCGAGCCCGGTTTAAATGTCCAACGCTACGAAAAAGTTTCGACCCCCGCGGGATTCGAACCGAGGACTTGATTAATGCAAGCCTGGCGCTTACCCAACTGCGCCACGCGGCTTCTTAAGTTACATTTTTAAACTTAATACTACTACATTCAACATTAAGTGAACGTCAAAGTATAATATAGAAAGCACATCAGAATAAACGTAGATATGCTGCTAACATTATATAGTATGCATATCGTCTTCATTGAATCAGTAATTTTTCATTTAGCATCAAATTCTGTAATTAATAGCACTTTCTTCTGACTCTCGGTTTAACCACCAGTGCATGTAATTTTTTTCAAATGTACCATTTTTCCGATGAGATCATTCAATTCGGAACAATGTCTATATATGTACCTATATCTATTAAAATTTGAAACCACAGTGTTTTTATCTGCCGAAAATGTTTAAGATGTAGCACATCTAACCGGTTCATATTTGTATTATTAGCTTATTTTTTACAATCACAAACGTAAGATGTTTCCTACTGATCTCTTTATTTCCGACCCTAACTCATAAAACTCAGCGCTGTCATAAAATTTGGACAGCTTTATTATGACGAGCGTCAAAAGGCGACATAGGGATCACTCTACCACTAGGAAAAGATTAATCAAAGCGGAAGAAATTTTATAGCCTTGTATAACGCTCTAATAAGTCTTCAGCCATAAGTGTCTTGTTTTAAGGGTGTGCAATTGACTTTGAAAATATTGCGCCACTTCAATGATTCATTAATCAAGTTAAAGAATTGCCATCCAGCTATACAGTGTGCTCAAAATAATAATGTAGGCAGGTCTATCATGGAGATCTCCTAACCTCTAATAGATATAGATTCCGTTAAATTAGAGAATAGTATATCTTACGGCAAGAGATGAGAGTACAGTTTTTTTTTCATTTCTTGAACGGAAGTAGTAAATGCAATTTTTTCTGTGTATAAAAAAAATCAAGTTTACATTACATTTCGCAAACATCAATTAATCTATAATCTAATAGTTCTCGATAAATAAAATTAGAAGCGTTATAAATTCGAAAAATCTGCAAAGAAACCCTCGCAAGTACAGCGCGCATCGATTGCTGTACATTGCTACCTGCGTACTACGATACGCGACGATTGCTACACTTTTCCATTTGCGCTAACTGCGCTCTGCTGCCATCGTTGCACATTTGTGTTCCTGGCGTTGAATACAGTACGCAACGATCGCTACACCTTTACATTGCGGTAGATGCGGTGTGTAGCGATGGTGATCGTTGCCCATTTTTATCTCTTGTAAAACATTTACTCTGTATCCTTTGGGTCTCCTTTTCGTCAAGAATTACAACCTACTTGGTGAGAGATATAATCCGAATACAAAATATTATCTTTTTCCAGCAAAGATTCACATATTATTGTTTTCCCGCTGCTGATCATGTAAGTCAGTGATATAGCCTCAGTAACAAAACGTGTAAGTTGGTGATTATATTTGTTTGCTGATTTGTCTTGACAACGGAACTTAATATTATTATTAAGTTTCTAGGATAATAAAATTAGCAAAGCAAGATGCAGATTTAGACGTTTTGTTTATAAATTGCAAGTGTTTATGTGACATGTGACACTTACAGGTAACACGACTCACGAAAACTAATCCCGGTGACAGGTGAAAAACCAAACGATTATTTCAAAAATCTAGGAAAATTTCGATAAGCAGCGGGAAAAATATAATAAGATAACTCGGAATGTATCGCCTATTAACATTTTCGGCAGACAACAAGCCGCGACTTCGTCTTGGCTTGTACTTGCCTACCTAAAATGTTAATAGGTCCTTAAATTCCTTGTTACTTAAATAGCTATTATAGTTTATTTTGTTTACTCATGAAACGTGCTTTAATAGCAAATATAAGAAATGGAACGAAGATGCTTTTATTGGAGGTACGAAGCAGTGTGAAAAACGGATTAGATGTGAATAGATCTTTGAGTTATTTAGTCGATATGTATCTTTAGTTTCATGTTAATTGTTCAATAAATACATTTTATAAGAATTTGTTGTTTGGAGAGCTTTTACATTGTCTAAACTAAGTAACTGCATTTTCCGTAGATATATCATATGTATATGTATTTATATTTTTAAAGTACCTACCAATTCTTTCTATTCCAATTCCGCACATAGTTTTAGTACAAACAGCTGACAATAACATCCTAACCCTGTCAGTGGCCGTCTACCATTCTGGTAACAAGTGCAAGGTGGCAGTGACCCTAACCCAGGAAATGTTCATGTTGGAGAAAAATACAATCCGGCATTCCGTTACTATCACGCTATATATAATAATAGAATCAAACACAATTATACATTTTCCTTATTTAAAAATTGAGAAAATAAGGCATAAAGGCCCCCTCCCAACCTCAACCCAAACTCTCTTAAAAAGTACAATCAACTAGTAGAAAGTCTCGAAACAGCGAATCTCACACAAATGTTGATGTTAAGGTTTGTCTGATAATTATAACGTTTTCCCCATTTTGCAACCCCAAATTCACGGGGTCACAAAACTCACACGTCGCGAATTCTTTTAAAAGTACAATCAACCAAAACAAAGTCTCCAACAGCAAATTTCACACAAACATTAATTTAAAAAAAAATCTGATAATTATAACGTCGTATTTCCAATTTTGCTACCCCCAAATCTACCAGCGCCGCAAAATTCTTACATCTCGAATTCTCTTAAAAATACAATCGACCACACAAATATTGATTTTAAGGTTTTTCTAATAATCATAAAATTTTCCCCATTTTGCAATCCCCAGCTTAATAATCGGTTTTTCGTTCGGCACGTCGCAGACATGAATTGGCAAATATGAAACTGCAAGATCGTGGTAATGTAATAATTACTACAATCGCAGACACCAAAACAAAAGCCATATACTTCTTGCATAACAGAACCTAGATGGATAAATATTATTAAAAAGTACATATCTTTAAGACCATCATTAAGTGAACTTACACGATTTCTTTATTTTAAATAAAATAATAAGTATAGAAAATAACCTGTGGGTATCCACTCTTTTCGCAATATGGCTTGTAAAATAGCTGCTTCTTTAAATTTATAAAATCCCTCACAATACAGGGTGTTCCAAAATACCGCACCATATGTCCAAGAGGAGCCAGAGCGGGTGTAAATAAGCTAATATGTTTGACTGCAAATGTAATATAATGGCCCGTTTAAAAGTTATAAGCAGTTAAAATTTTAAAAATTGGCAACACTGTTAAAGGTTAAACTAAAACAAAAGGAATTAAAGTATTTTAATCTTTTCTGAAACTATGGAAACAATCCAAAATTCAAGAAAGCAATAATTACAACTAAACGCATAAAAACATTAATTATTATAGCAAATGTTCAAAATTTTGCATATTTGCAGCTAACTAAGCATTTGTTCTTCGAATATTGCTATGTACCCTGTTCAACGTCTCTGGTGTTACTGTAGCAGCAGCGGCAGTTATTCTATTGCGTAGTTCTTGCTCATTTGCTGGTGCTGTACTGTAGACAATGTTTTTCATGTGACCCCATAGAAAAAGTCTAAATGTGTTATATCTGGACTGCGCAGAGGCCATGAGACAGGACCTCGGCGTCCCAATCCAGTGATCAGCGTAATTTTCATCCATCCATTCTCTGACTAAACCAGTATAATGTGGCGGCGCACCATCCATTTGAAACCATTAAATTTTGTATTGCCGCGGAAAGAATATTTTTCGACGACTGACATCGAAAGTAGATTTTTCTCACTGTCATTTGACAACAGAAAGTTGACATTTGCCGCTGAGCGTGCGTTTTCATCTTTTTGCCGCTCGCCGAGCGTTTTGGGTTTCCGCGTGAACAAAATAGGTAGCCACGTCCTAATGTTTCCATGACAACGCCCGTCATTGTGGAAATAATCGCGTCACATGTCATACAGACTGCACGAGTAATGTTAACTTGATTGTAAATTAATTTTTGCGATAAAGCGAAATTTGATATTTTCCTTTAATAATATGCTCAGTCGTCGAAAAAATAGTATGTATATTTCGAGCTAAAAGTGCGCTTGCCGCTTTTGCATGATTGCTGGTTTCGACTTCGTCTCAACCAGCAATATTCATGCGCAAGCGGCAAGAATGCACTTTCAACTCTTAACATACAATATACTATTTCTAACATTTCTAGTAGACCGTGGTTTAAAAAGTGTAGAAAATTGTTGCCGTCTATTCGATGGGGGTAAAAAGAATGCTCCAATGATGTGGGTACCTAATATGCCTGCACAAACATTTAGCGCAAACCGTTGCTGGAAACCTCTTATGTGATATACATTGGGGTTTTTTAACTGCCCAGTAATGATTGTCGTGCTGGTTAAATACCCCTTCTCAAGTAAAAGTGGCTTGGTCCGTCCAAAATACTTTTTTTGTAGTCTTCATCTGCTTTAATTTTCTGTAGCAGCCACTGGCTAAAATGCATGTAGAGCATAAACTTTTGAATAATGAAAACGTTAATAATTGTCCCTTTTCAAAATTCTATGCACTAAACTGCAATTTATGCCGAGCTTTTGGGCGATTCCACGTGTGCTTGATTTTCCACGGCTGCAAGAACTTGATTTTCTAATTGAACAGTCCTGGTTGTGCGTGGTCGCCTATGGTGGTTATAATTTAATTCAACATGACCAGTTTCCATACGTTGGCCAAGCCGCTGAAAAACATTTTATCGGGATGACGACGATCGAGATAACGAAGCGAATATTTTAGAGCAGCATTTCTTAAGTTTCCATTGCATTCAAGAAGAATAAGCTACATGTCACAATATTCGTTATTAGTAAACATTACAAATGATCTTTAAATTTTGACGTTAAAGTGACATTTGGCACAAAACACATTTGATCAATACTTTTTGTAAATTATCAATCTGATATGTTGCCAGCTTCATTTTATTTCATATTTCAATAATTTTTGAAACATTTAAAAAATTGTATTTATAAACTCTTACAAATTTTGGCAAAATAAATTTATTTTTACAAGATTATAGTGGGTTTGCAATATTTTGAATATACAAATTTCTAAAACATACTTCAGCTTTTCATTTTCAACGTTCCCACTTTGGACCCCATATCTTATCAACGGGGCCCTTGAGACATTTTTTGCATTTAACTAAGTTGCTTATTTTGACATGGTTTGTCGCGTCTTGGGTATATGGTGCGGCATTTTTGGAACACCCTGTACATATAAGAGCCACTGTTAACGTAGAAGCAGCGCGACGGTATTGGCAGGCCAATGAGGAGATATAACAACATTGAAACGCCATGGTGAGTGGAAAAGCACTACAGTTGTCGAAGGCTACATGGACGATTCTTTTAAAGCTAAACTGGCTGTAACCAATCAACTAGTTGGCCAAAGCAATTCAGTACCACCTCTAATGCTTCAATCAACTGTATTACAAACATTGACAAGTTTTTGCCGACAGTCTGAAGATGTGCAGAATGTACAAAAATTTTCCAGCATTCATCATATAAAATTAAATGATTCCAATTTGCCCAGTATAAATATCTCAAATTGTAAAAACTGCACCTTAAATTTAATTTCAGTAAGTAGTTAACTAGCCTATTATGTTCTTTGTATTATTAGTTGTGTATATTACCTAGGTACTGCGTTTAATATTTTAATTGTCACATTGTGCCGTCACTATAACCTGAAATCAAAGGGCATTTAATAATTTTTTATATAAATGCAATTATACTCACATTTAATACCTTGGTGCATCTACATTTTTTTTTCAAATCAAATTGTGCAGCTGTAAATATCAGTACAGTTATTTATCTTTACAATCTGGTAAAAAAAGGTTTGCAGTTCACCCATTTTCTACTACACTAGCCATAGTTTGTAAGTCGTTCTCCAATGAAATAATATTAGAAGTAATTAACTGTCTTACGTAACGAGAAGGAAATTCATCTTAATCTGATAAATAACTAGTTTTTAATACAATCTTTGCAACTGTGACAATAATATACTTACGTTTTAAACTGTATCGCAGATCAGGTTCTATTTTTTCCTTAAAAGTAATTTTAAAATCATTTATAAATAAAAACTATTTCCTTCGAAACTAAATTAGTAATATTCTTAGTAATTCTTATTAGTAATTCTTTAGGCGTAGAAACACGTAGAAACATTAGAGCCAGAAGAATATCTGATTTCAGGTTATGTGTAAACTCAGTTTTAGTACAAAATACTGCCATTGGAAAACGCTATAAAATAAGCTATTTGTATTACAGTTGTGGCGAAAATTGTCGTCTTTCAACTCAAATTGGTGTAAAATTTTCTGGTTTGTTGAAAATAGGGAAACATTACCTATGCGTGCTGTATAAAATTGACATTGACAGAACGATAGACGACGATGCCAACCGATAACCAAACATCCCTAGTTTTGCCGGACTAGGTTCGGAGCAAGGTGTTTCTGACGATATACGACGGTATGTAGATGTAGAAACTCAGTAATGCTGAGTGGAGGCACAAAAAAGGTTTTGCCGGTCCCTGATGCCCTCCGTTACTATGGAAACCAGTTTATGTTATTGTTTGTATAAATCAAGTAATAGATACTAATGTCATAATTTTTTTGAGTTTTTGAAAGTGAATTCACGTAAATTACTATTACGTTACAAGACCAGAAAAGTAGTGTTTTGCAGGTCGAACCAAGTAGATTCCAGATGGAAGCTTGCGGAAACCTAAAAAACACTTTCCAGTCATGTATCGTACAATATTTGTTTACGACATCTGAGTCCATACTTTCAACTTGCGAATTCACTTTAGAAAACTCAAAAAAATTATGAAATTAGTATCTATCATTTGACGTATCCAATCAATAACTCAAACTTGTTTCCATAGTAACGAAAGCATCAGGAACCGGCAATAGCTATTAACATATCTAGGAATGTTATGAGTATCATAACTGCCGCAGAAGTTTTGAATCCGAGCTCGTAGAGCGAGGATTTTAAAACTTCTAAGGCAGTTATGATTCATAACATCCGTGATTTGTTCAATAGTTTATCGGTTCCTATATGGTTATGGTTGCCATGTAGGGTAATATTCTTTAACCCTACAGATAAGTTATGACCTAGTTACCAGCCTACGTTTGTATATGTAAACAAAGGCTTAATATCCTGAAACCGATAAAACCTTTTACCCGTCCCTGATGCTCTTTTTCCGATCTTCTGGCGAAAAAATTCTGCAGAAACTGCATATTTTCTGGTAGGTCGTAAAAAAATTACTATTATCATGCGCTACAAAGATCTACATAATGAAAAAATGCTGGATATTAGAGTGTACAAATAAATTAGACAGAATTGTCATCATGCTTATTCAATCTCTGATGAAGTTACTACATCATCAATGTTACGGCAAACGTACGCGCATCACGTAGAAACATAACCTATAATTTAACAATGTCAAATAGTTAGTTATTGTTACTAAAATTGAACAAAGAGAAAAGTATACATCTTATTCAAAAATATTTTAGAGGCACGCTAGTATTTACAAGTTCCTCTTTCTCTTTCGTTTCTGCATGCATGTTTCATTACTGACGTGTTGAAGAACTTTAGTGTTGATTTCTGAGGCTTTCACGGCCATTGTAATTAAGTAACAAACGACTTCCGGGATTGGACCGTCTCATGATTGAGATCGAAGAACTCAACGCTTCGCCCACGTTCGTAAGGGGCTTCATCAGGAGGAAAAAGCAAAAGAACACGGTAACTCAACTTGTTAACCAAGCCAGAGGCGAAACTCTTTGCAAGGGAAGAGATAGAAGAGCACGGCAACTCAACGTATGAACCACGTCATAGGCGAAACTCGACTCTCAATCATGATACGGTTCAATCCCGGAAGTCGTTTGTTACTTAACTTTAGTGTTAGTATCCCACACAGTATCTGGGTGATAGGTTTGAAGTGTATAATACTGCTTTTATTTCACTTCACTGAACTATAGAATCTGCTACGATCTCGGGGCCTTCTTCTCTCCCCCACTAGAAAAAAATCAGGCGAGCCTTTATGCCCAGTATTTCTTTCCCTAGCCATCTGGTCTCCTGTAGGACGGTTGATTGTTTTTCTAGTATGGGAAATAGTTGTTTTAATGCTCCTGATTTGTACAGGGTTCGAACGTCCCATGTTTACGATGAAAGGTGTAATGACCTCCACGCTTAACCCATTTGTTTAAGGTCCATTTTTCCTTTGTCGTTTGATCCCGACCTACTATCCACTTGGATTGGTTGCCAGGTCTCAGGTAGGGTTGCTTAGTTTAACAGGGTTCACCACGTGAACGCTAAAGATGGGATTAGAAAAGAAAGGATATGTGCATTATCATGATCCGATGTCATGTATTGGACTTTGCTACTTTCTTCGGAACCGCATTATCAGTCAGTTTAGAGTATATATTATAGTGCGAATTCATTTCCAGCTGCGAGTGCACAATAACTAAATAAATCTATATTCTGTAGATTCTACAACATTATAACACGTTTCTGCTTCACATAAACTAAACTAAACTAAATAGTAGCAAACTGTTATCAATCTGGAACCTGTCGGCTGTTTTACGAATAGTAATGATAATAAATTGAAATATCACGTCAAAAAATCAACAGCAAACCACTCGGTTTAGTTTGTGCTGGCCATTATATTACTTCCGGGGATTTATATCTACACGCAATATTTCTAGGACTGTTAATAAATTACCACTGATGGTATTTTTATTGAAAAAAAATATTAACAGCTACGACATTTATACGTTAGGGCAATAAATTACAGAAATAAAATTTATTATTATTTTCTAACTAGTAATTGCTTCCCAACGCGTAGAACAAATAAAACGAAATTGTTTGGACAACTGGATTTTATTATAAATGTAGTTGTGTTGGATACCAACTTTTTACAATACCGTTATGAACGTCATGTGTACTTTAAGCTTCACTGAAAACAGAGCAAACAACTTAAAACATTCTTCTGTGATTTATTTCGAATGTACTTAGCATACTGCTACTGTTTATATTCTATCAATAACAAATCTGGTGTGATACACGTACACAACTTTCGTTTACAGTGATCTTATAATTAGTATTTTTTTTTATTTTTAAGCATTTATCAAAAATTTCTAAAAATTATAAATTCTGCAGACATCGTACAAAATAGATAGTTGAAAGACAAATTTTCTCTAAAATTTTGAGCATAATTAGAAAATCTAATAATATACTGGATGTTGATAACCGTTTGAAAAAATTGTGAGAGCCGTTTTTGAGAAAATCGAAAAAAGCTGAAAAGAGTAAACACTATACTTCCGGTTATGCTATTTTCTTTAAAAGGTTGTTGTTGCATTTAGATAGTACACAAAATTTATAAATGAGGTTTCAACGTCATATCTCTATTGGTTTTTGAGATATTCTGTTCACACACAGACATACACAGACTGACAGGCAGACCATTGAACAAAAACGTGTTTTTTGGATTCAGGGGACTCTAAAACGTGAAGATCTGTTGAAAACTCAATTTCGGATTTTTGGGGTGAATACAATACTTCCTTTATTGCAAAAGAAAGTAAAAATACTAGTTAAAGGCTTGTGTCGGTTAACAGATATAAAATAAAACAAGATGAGACGGCTTGTAGTCAAAATCTCTCAATAGTTTCCAACCATGTGCATAGTCGAATGTTCAGCGATGGTGTTCAAAGCTCCTTGGTGCAGCGATGATTTCCCTTTAGCTGATTTTATTTTTTATAATACCAAACACTTTTATCTAGAGGAATAAAGCTACGTCCAATACTCGAAAAGTAAATTGTTTTATATAAATGTGAACCTGATAATGAGAGCATTCCTTGTAACCATAACTACCATGATTGAATATTTGTTCTAACCTGGGTAATCGTCAGAAATCAGTCGAACTTGGTTGTAGTTTGTATAATCAGTTATAATATCACAAGATCATCGAATATAATCATTATTTTCGATTACTCGAGTGGTATTCGTTACGATTATATAATGAATAGACCGATAATAATATATATTTTTTCTTAGGTTGGCACTGTTTATGTTGGTGGCACTGTAAGTCTATGTCAAATT